>JBCNJP010010590.1:0-21407 GCA_039602395.1 Deinandra increscens subsp. villosa
CCGTGAAAATGCCATGTAATCCAACCATTATTGTTATTAAATAAGATAATATAAGCATAATAATGACGACACATTGGATTAACATCAGAATATTCTTAACATAATCTTTAACTTGTATAAAGTCCAAATGCGTTAAAATCTATTTTAAGAACTTAAATCGGTGACTACGATTTCTAAAAATTATAAATAAATATTTTGTCTTAAAATATTTATGAAACCTTTCCAAGTAATCGTTTTGACTTGAGAAGTTATTATTTACGATCATTAAACGTTATCAAGTTTTATTAATTTAAACAGCGACGCTAAACGTTTTCAACGAAACCAATAATTATATTGGTACATATAATTATTTTTCTTAAAACATCCATAGACTTTTAATTTATTAAAAGTTGACCAACCTAAAACATCCAATGACTTGTGAAGAGCTTTTACAAATTATTTAATATAATACAAAGACTTGTATTCTATTTATAATTTATTTATCTTGAATAAATAATAAAACTTGTAAAGTATCTTGCCTAAATACTTGTACAACTATTTTGACAAATAATTGTGGCTAATTTATATATATTCTCCTAAGTCCTTAAAATAATAAAAGACTTTATTATTTTCAAATGTTTAGGGCTTGATTGTTTCATATATATATATTCTTGAATTAAAACGTTTTATTTAATTTCCTTTATATTTATTTTGACATAAATATAAACTTAAACTTATATATTTATTTGGACAATAAATATTAAGCGGATGGATTTTCCCTAAATACACAAACGGGACATTATTATCAAGACTTGACCGGTGTCGTTGGGTGACGGAAACGTTACTCAATGATCAAAGACCTTATACATGCAACTTGTTTACTTATACATATTAGGGCGTTACGTGCTTTCGTCCGGACTTTCCATTTCACGTGCATTATCAATTCACCTTGCTTGAGGTGAGTCTCACGGCCCCTTTCCTTTAAATTGTTTTAATACTTTGGGGGAGAAATCATGAATCAAAACTGTTTTATACTTGATATATCGGTCGGACTGTAACTTGCCGTATGATTAAATGTTCTTTACTTACCCTACAAATGAGTACATTTCGTTACATAACGAATTGTCACAAATCCCACTATTAATTAAATTTGATTAGTTTTGTTCGAAACGGTAACTAGTGAATAGATCTATTTGGGTTAACAACCCTACTTGATTGGTAGCTCCAATCCCGATGTGTGCATTTGTCGAGTAGTACACGCCAGTTATTATTGTTCCATTTCAGTATCTTTAGGGAAGATGCTATGAGTGGGTAAATCTGTTAGTTTCAAATTCAAAGTTCATTGTTAATCATTACATCACGGTGACCATTGTTTATCTTGTATGCCTTAAACCTTTTACAATATTGTTTGTAGAGTCTTAAACCTGTGAACTCACCAACTTTATGTTGACCCTTTTAAGCTCATGATTTTCTCAGGTAACTAGATGACGAACGCGGTGCAAACGGGTATTCTGAACTCTATCGGACCTCTTTCTCACGATGGAATCATAGCCCCCTTTATCATTTATCAACTTTTTAAGTATCTTAAGCTTCATCGTTAAAGACATCTTTTATTATTATTGCAATTTGTAAGACAATGTCATTATCACCACATTTTCCGCTGCAATCTAAATGACGTATTGTTATCTTTATTATAATTGCAAATTGTTCTAAGTATCCACGACTATGATTTCATGACGTCACACGCCTCCGTTCTCGAAAGTTCAGGGTGTGACACTAAACTTAGCAATTGCTGGAAAAATGTAAATTTGAACTGAATTAGGTTTAAAAACTTATGGAGAAAATATGATCATCTCTGGGTTCAAGTTATGAAATTTCATCCAGATTGCACTCGATTGATTACTAGGAAGTCCTTAAGAGGGACTGTGCGAAGGTTTAATCTTGTGAAAATGTGAGAACTAACTTAATTGGTCAGAGCGTGCACATCAACAAATCCATTCATAGTTAAAGGCTATGACGTGTGAATTCTTTACAAGAAGAAAACCAGACTTGAATTACCAACTAAAACAATCCTAGAATGCAAACAACCAAGAAACAATCTATAAATAAAAAACTCTACACCCGAAGAGAATCACGGGTAGTTTAGCTACTCATGTTCATGATCCAAACAAAAACACTAATCGAATCAAACAACTGAAAGATGAAAACCTGGTAATCCGGAAGTGTTCTCAGTGCAAAAATCGTCTCCTAAAACCCTAAAAACGGCTGGAATCAAAATTGTTTTCGAAAACCTAAAAGTATAGCTTAAATACCAATAAAAAAGGAAAAAATCCGGAATTGCGTCGAGGAGGGCGCACTGTGCGCCCTATAGGGCGCACAGTGCGCTCTGTCTGAAAAATCTGGAGGTTAGCTTGCTGATTGGCGCCCCTGTCTTGCTTGTTTTCACACAGTGGAGGGCGCCCTGTCTTGAACTTTTTCCAATTGCTTTCAAACTTTGTACCGATCTTCAATCTTAACTTCTGAACATCCGTTTAGATCTCATAAATCATCCAAAATGCTTCCTTTATGCATGCGGGACCTGAAATCAATCACAAACTCAAAGTACCCATATTCTACATGCTAAAACACATAAAATCATGGAATTAATCACATTTAAAGCTCTCGCTCAACCTCTCATCACATTCCCCAACTTAAACCTTTTTCGTCCCGAAAAAGAGATGCAATGGAATCATAATCGGTAGACTAATCTTATCGCAATTCATTTCAAGCAGGAACACGACTCTACATTGACTGTGATTGCCAATATATTGAATCCACTTTAAACTCAACCTCTCTAATCCCAAACAATGCAATGTGCTTAAAATTATACAAAATTACCAGTATGTTTAACCGTCCCCACGCCCAAGCATACATAGCAAAACCTACCCAACCTCATGGTTTATTGAGGATTCACTAACCCACAACTTGAGGAGACCATTCACCACCATTATGACACAATAGAGATTAAGTCCATATATTTGTCCTTCTACGTGATATCCGGGACTTACCTCCCATTATTTTCTCAATTATTTTTTCTTTTCTTCTTTTTTTTTTTTTTTTGCTTTTTTTCATCTTTTTTTTCTTTTTTTTTCACAACTTTTTTTTTTTTTTTTTTGAACTACCAATTTTATTAGGTGGTGGTGTCATAAAAGCAGATGCATGGTGTGTGAGAAAGGAATACTGGGTATAAATACCACTCGCAACCCGTTTTTGCTGGGACTCAGTTTTTTAAACCATACATACTGGGATGGGAAACTAAACACATATATTTCAATTAAGGTCATTGCACGCACATTGGTGTTCATAAGCTTAGGTCGAGCCTACCAACATATCACAAGTTAGATGCATTTTCTGCCCTAGAAATCCATTTCATGTATAAGCATCAACCTACCAATTTTTCTATCATTTTCCATATATGCAAAAACTCTTTTTCAAGACATAATTCTTTTTAGCACCTACACAACCAACTTATTCAAGCAACAACATGCACAAATATACACATGATCTAAATAAACTAAACTAACATGCAAAGACACAAAAATTAATCATTTTTAACTAAATTGAGAAAAGGAATGGGTTCACCTGATTTAGTTGTCGTGGCAAGATCTTCAAGTGTTGCGTCGATCTTCAAAGTCTATCTCATTAATCTGCAAAACTTAGAAAAATCTGTGTAGAAGCAAGCTTCTCACGGCACTAGCACACAAAAATTTTAAATTTTTGTATTTTTTTTTTCAAAAATTAAACGAGACTTAAAAACCACGAGTTGAAACAAAAACTAGTAAACCTCTTCCCCAACTTAAAGCATTGCATTGTCCCCCAATGCAACATTTACGTTCTAATTCAATTAAAAATAATTAATTTGAAAAAAAAACAAATAAAATAAAAAACCTAAACTCACTTTCGTAGGAATCACGGTTGCATTTAGCGTATGAAACAAGCCTTTTAAACCCCTCGGTAGCCCGAGTGGACGAGTGAAGTCTCGTGAGGGTTTCTAGTTAACACACCCACAAAGTTAACGGGTTGCCTCCCAGAAGCGCTAAGTTTAAGGTCATCAGCCAGACCATACCTGATTTGATGCTCATGGTGGTCTTAGTGAACACTTGCCTATTGAGTTCCCAATGTAGGCTAGGTAGCTAACATGCCACATCCAGATTTGCTTGATGATTTGTGGCATGTTCAGTGAATAAAATGAGATGTTGCGGGGCCATTGCTTGATAACTTGCCCAATGTCTTGTAACCCCACCTTTCTACTTCGCGGCCTTGAATCACCATCCTTAACTTTATTCTTTGGGATTACCTCGGTCTTTGATTCTTCAGGAAGACTTGTCTTTTGTTCTTCTTCCTCTTCATCACCCCCAATAGTCTCATCACCCCCAATAGTCTCATCACCCCTAACTGTCTGCTTCACCTTCAGCACTTCAGCAATTGAGGGAATCATCGGTGTGGTATTAGCCTCCACAACCCCCTCCCCTACTTGAGAATGGAGCATCCTTTCAAGATCCTCCGCAGATGGTGAAATGGACTCTTCTTCTTGAATTTTTATCATTAATACCTCATGTTTGAATTTTAAGAATTCGAATCGTAGTTGATCCGAAAGGTTGGGTCGTCATAACAACTTATCAGCAGTGGACAAAAGCAACTCCAACCGAGCGATGTTTTCTTCATTAAATTCCCATATGTAATGACACCGCTCATCATCATCATCTTTATATCTCCCAAATCCCTCATTCTTGTTCGAGAACACCGGATAATTTTGAATCCAATGAAAGTGGCTCCCACAAGAATAGCACGCCTCATCATTATACTCACCCATCCTATAAGTAATTTAACCTGCACAAACAAGCTAAAATACCCAAAGTAATAACGAATAGATAAAATAAATAAAAAAAAATATTTTTGGTTTTTTTAAGCTTAACACAAACTATCAAAACTAAAAATCAAACAAAGCAAATAACACTAAGCGCGCTAGCTCCCCGGCAACGGTGCCAAAATTTGATCGGCGTCGAAGGTACCGATCAAAGATAGAAGAATTGTGATCCTAATTACCTTATTAGATAGGGTAAGCAGGGTGTCGAACCACGAAGAGTTTGTGGTTGGTGATGTTGTCCAATTGATTGTATTTGTAACTAGATTAAAAACTACGAAGTGAAAAAGTTGATTCTTTGGTTTGGATTAATTTTGAAAAGACTAAACTTAGCAATTGCTGGAAAAATGTAAATTTGAACTGAATTAGGTTTAAAAACTTATGGAGAAAAGATGATCCTCTCTGGGTTCAAGTTATGAAATCCAGATTGCACTCGATTGATTACTAGGAAGTCCTTAAGAGGGACTGTGCGAAGGTTTAATCTTGTGAAAATGTGAGAACTAACTTAATTGATCAGAGCGTGCACATCAACAAATCCATTCATAGTTAAAGGCTATGACGTGTGAATTCTTTACAAGAAGAAAACCAGACTTGAATTACCAACTAAAACAATCCTAGAATGCAAACAACCAAGAAACAATCTATAAATAAAAAACTCTACACCCGGAGATGTCACACCCCCAGTTTCCACTAACGGAGTATAACCGTGTGGGGTATGATCCAGACCAGGATCCAAGTCTTTAGTTACAACCAAGCCATCAAAATGATACATTTAGTTAAAAGTGGCCTTACAAACAAAGTTTAAATAGTATTTCAGCGGAAGCAATTTAAGTTTTACAAAACAGTTGTGTTTTTCCATATTTAATACAAAAGTGTTGGAAACACCTCTTCCAAAAGGGTTTTCAAAAGAAAAGACGCATTGCCAACGCCCGTGCCGCCGCCCGATCCGCCTAACGACCTGAAAAGTAAACAACAATCAAGTGTCAGCCAAGGCTGGTGAGTTCACTAAGGCGGTCTACACGTCACATGTAGACCTAATGTATATGAATAAAGAAAGGTAAAACACAATCGATAATCATAAGACAAGTAAATTCCATATCGTAGGTAGCTAGACTATAGTTATGTACACCTGAATTGTTCGTAACCGAAGCTGACAATGTTTTGATAGGGGGTACCTATGAACCTTGCCTTCCCGTGTCTATCCGGATCACGGTGGGTAGGCTAACATTGATCTCAGTTCGACCGCCAGTCGGGAAGGTGCATCCCGTGCACCGCTGAGCGGGGGTGTCAATCCCCAGTAGTACTACTCAACATTACCTTGCTACTGTATATTAACGGCCCGAATGTAAGGACTTTTTATAAATAAAGCAATTCAGTGCAACATATGATATTTTGTCGGAAAATTACTCAAGTAAAGAAATACCTTTACCGTTGGGTTGCCATCCTTTACCGGATGCAACTATCTGTGCGTTATCATCCTAAACCGGATATAACAATAATAGTAAGTGAAACTCACCTTAGGGTGCACTGGTACCTAGCACTTGGTTCAACAGGTTGGTCAAAGTCAACCTATTCGGATAAATATGGCCTAATAAAATTAGAAGGTGTCGCTAGGACGGAATTAGCACATAAGCACCTAAACATGTTTCATGCGGTCATACAAGTCAGACAATGCACATACAAGCCCCAAATTGGGAGGAGATCAAGAAATTGCAATTTAAGTCAAGGTTGACCCAGAAAGTCAAACTTCAAGCATTTAACTAGTGGCATAGCTAAAATCCACAATACTTAGAATTAGGTTCTTAAATTTTACAGGCATATACTACATATCAATTAAGACTTTTTTCAAAAAGAATCAAGTAAAAAGGTTAAGGGATGAGAAAGTTATGCACGTCGGAAGTTGGCACTTTTGGCATTTAGCAAACAAGTCAAGGTAAAATGAAAACTTGCATAACTCTCTCAAAACTTTAAATTTATGAACCAACTTCTCCAGATCTTACTTTTAATATATAAACATCATTTACAATTAATCAACTCGTCAATAAAACAAGATTAGCATGCTCAACCAAATTGAAAAGTCTAATTTTCACTAAATTGGACAGTTTTGAGTACCCAACTTGCAGCAGTGTTTTGACTAACCAAACGGGGGTTTTTGAAAGTGTGCGAGTAGCCGTTGTAAAGCTAAGACATCCTACTTTACTAGGGAAAAAGAATCAACTGATTTAGATGATAATTGAGCAAGTTATGACAGCTGCAAGTTGACCAAAAATCCTGGTCAAAGCTGTCTAAATTCTTAAGTTCGCAAAACGTTTAGAATTTCAATTCTATGCTAACATTTGATCAATTTAACACCTACCAACAAGTTTATAATTAAGATAACATGTAATATCTGGTCCTAACAAGATCATACCATATTCATATCAAAATCTACATTACACCCAAATTTCATAGCCAAACACCCAACAATCATACAAGAGCATTCATAGCAGAAATTTAACCCAATTTCCAGCCCTAAACCCGAACCTAAATCTGTCCCCAATTAAACATATAGCATATCTTAACTTGACACATGATTTTGGAGCATAATAGCTCACCATTTAGCATATAAACACCATAGAACACACATGCAACAACAAATTTCGGATTTCAAAACTTAGGGTTTACCAAATTGGAGGAAAATCGCAGGTTAGAAGGTGAAGAGGAGAAGATGGAGCTTCCTTGAGCCTTGTAGAAGCTTAAATCCTTGCAATTTCACCTTCCTTGAGCTTGATTTGAAGAAATTTGGAGTGTGTGTGTGGTGTGTGTGAAAGTCGTGAATGAGATGGGGAAGAAGAAGAGAATACGTGAATGTGAGGGTGGGGGAAGGTTTTGAGCAGATTTTTCTTTTATGAAAATTACATGTTTGGTCCCTCAAATTTCAATTTAAACAAAACAAGCATAAAACTCATTTTAAGTGGGTTTTTAACTAAAAGTTATAAAGTAAAATTTTTAAAACATCTCCAATTGTTTTTAACTCATTTAACATGCAAGATTTAGTCGGGTTACATAAATTTATCATTTATACATAAAAATCCAAATTTACATACGAAGCCCGGTTTCGCATAAAAATGCAAATTTTCATAACTAACACATAAGATCACAAAATGAGTTCACGAAACAAGTTACTAAAATTAATTAGCAAATAAACATGAATAAACATGTAATCATTTAAATAACGGGTCTCGGGTTCGTTAACGGAACTAACAGAACTAACGGAAAAACTTAACGGGGTTAACTTGGGAAGTTGCAGTTGTCACAGCCTCCCCATGTTAAGGAATTTTCGTCCCGAAAATTAGCTAGTACCTTGGGTTGATGCGGAGGATTGATCGAACAGGTGAGGATACTTCTTTCTCATCTGGTCTTCCCGTTCCCACGTGAACTCCGGTCCACATTTTGAATGCCATCTGACTTTAACAATTGGGATCTTGCTTCGCTTCAATGCTTTTTCTTCGCGTCCCATTATCTCAACAGGTTGTTCTATAAATCGGAGTTGTTCATCGATGTGGATCTCTTCCAGCGGAACTATTAAAGTGTCGTTAGCCAGACACTTCTTCAGATTTGAAATGTGAAACACATTATGTACCCCATCCAGCTCAGGTGGCAAGTCCAAACGATACGCCACCGTTCCAATATTTTCCGTTATCGGGAAGGGTCCTATATAGCGGGGGTTCAACTTCCCGCGCTTTCCAAAACGTACAACACCTTTCCAGGGCGAGACTTTCAACAGTACATGGTCGCCCACCTCGAATTCTAATGGCCTTCTACGTTTGTCGGCATAACTCTTTTGCCGGTCTCTTGCAGCTTTCATACGGTTTCTGATTTGTACGATCTGTTTCGTTGTCTCGTACACCATCTCCGGTCCAGTAAGCTGGCTGTCACCGACTTCAGCCCAACAGACCGGTGATCTACACTTTCGTCCATAGAGAGCCTCAAAGGGAGCGGCTCCAATACTGGAATGCTAGCTGTTATTGTAGGAGAACTCGACCAGTGCCAAGTGAGTTTCCCAGTTCTTTCCGAAATCCATTACACACGCTCGGAGCATATCCTCAAGGGTCTGGATTGTGCGTTCAGTTTGGCCGTCTGTCTGCGGATGGTAAGCGGTACTCATATCCAAACGAGTACCTAAGGCTGATTGTAATGATCTCCAAAAGTGTGACGCAAATCTGGGGTCTCGATCGGAGATAATAGACAATGGCACTCCGTGGAGCTTGACGATCTCGTCAATGTAGATTTGTGCTAACTTGTCAGTCTTGTCACTTTCCTTGAGGGCTATGAAATGGGCGGATTTCGTTAATCTATCCACAATGACCCAAATCATGTCATTTCCACGAGGTGTACGGGGCAGTCCCGTGATGAAATCCATGGATATTTCCTCCCATTTCCATTCAGGAATCGTCGGTTGCTGCAGTAATCCTGTAGGCTTACGATGTTCTGCTTTGACCTTCGAGCATGTCAAACACTTGCTGACATATGTAGCAATGTCAGCCTTCATCTTGGGCCACCGGTATAATCCTTTCAGATCTTGATACATTTTATCCGAACCGGGATGGACCGAATATCGAGACTTGTGAGCTTCGTCCATCACCAGCTCTCGAAGGCTTCCATGGAGAGGCACCCAAATGCGATGCTTTGTAGTAACGTATCCCGTCAGTCTTAACTTCTGATGCTCCATCCACACCATTCAAATATTCTGTCTCATAGTTTTCTTCTTTCAAAGCTTCCTTCTGGGCATCCCGAATTCTATCCGGTAACCCAGCATGAATCGTGAGTTGTAGAGCTCGAATCCTTCTAGGTTCTGTATGTTCCTTTCTGCTTAATGCGTCGGCCACAACGTTGGCCTTACCCAGGTGATACTTTATCGCCAAGTCGTAGTCCCAACCTCATGGTTTCTTGAGGATTCACTAACCCACAACTTGAGGAGACCATACACCACCATTATGACACAATAGAGATTAAGTCAAATTATTTTCCTTCTACGTGATATCCGGGACTTACCTCCCATTATTTTCTCAATCTTTTTTATTTTTCTTTTTTCTTTTGCTTTTTTTCTTCTTTTTCTGTTTTTTTTTCTTCTTTCTTTTTTTTTTTATCTTTTTTCATATTTTTTTTCTTTTTTTTTCACGACTTTTTTTTTCTTTTCATTTTTTTTTTGCTTTTATTAAACTACCAATTTTATTAGGTGGTGGTGTCATAAGAGAAGAAGCATGGTGTGTGAGAAAAGAATACTGGGTATAAATACCACTCGCAACCCGTTTTTGCTGGGACTCAGTTTTTTAAACCATGCATACTGGGATGAGAAACTAAACACATATATTTCAATTAAGGTCATTGCACGCACATTGGTGTTCATAAGTTTAGGTCGAGCCTATCAACATATCACATATTAGATGCATTTTCCGTCCTAGAAATCCACTTAATGTATAAGCATCAACCTACCAATTTTTCTATCATTTTCCATATATGCAAAACCTCTTTTTTCAGGACACTAATCTTTTTCAGCACCAATCACACAACCGACTTTTTTCACACAACAGCATGCAAGAATCTACAAATGGCTTATCTAAACTAAACTAAGATGCAAAACATATAAATTAATAATTTTTAACCAAACTTAGAAAAGGAACGAGTTCACCTGATTTCATAGTCGTGGCGAGATCTTGAAGTGTTGTGTCGATCTTCAAAGTCCATCTTAACAACCTGCAAAACTTAGCAAAATTTGTGTAGAAGCAAGCTTCTCACAACGATTAGCACACACAAATTTCAAACTTTGCATTTTTTTTATCTTTTAAACACGACTTTGAACAAAAAACTAGTAACCCCCTCATCCCCACACTTAAAACATTGCATTGTCCCTAATGCAACCTTTAAGTTCCAGTTCGATTAAAAAATTAACTTAAAAAAATAATAATAAAAATAAAAATCCCCGGCAACGGCGCCATTTTGATGACCTGTCGTTGGAGTCATGCAAAAACCTAACTTTACCTATAGACAGGGTAAGTCGGGTATCGTATCCACGAGGAGCACGTGGTTAGTGTTATAAATTTTATCTGATTATTTATACTAAATTATCTAAGAAACTACGAAGTGTAAAAATTGATTATTGGGTTTGGTTTAAATTGTGAAAAGACTAAAGCTAGCAAATGCTAAAGAATGTAAATTTGAATTGAAATTAGGTTTGTAAACTTATGGAGGAAAGATGATCCTCTCCGGGTTCAAGCTTATGAAATCTAGATTGCACTTGATTGATTACTAGGAAGTCCTTAAGAGGGACTGTGCGAAAGTTTAATCTTTTGAAAATGTGAGGACTAACTTAATTGGTCAGAACGTGCACATCAACAAATCCATTCACAGTTAAAGGCTATGACGTGTGAATTCTTTACAAGAAGAAAACCAGACTTGAATTACCAACTAAAACAATCCTAGAATGCAAACAACCAAGAAACAATCTATAAATAAAAAACTCTACACCCGGAGAGAATCACGGGTAGTTTAGCTACTCATGTTCATGATCCAAACAAAAACACTAATTGAATCAAATAATTGAAAGATGAAAACCTAGTAATCCGGAAGTGTTCTCAGTGCCAAAATCGCCTCTAAAACCCTAAAAACGGCTGGAATCAAAAGTGTTTTCGAAAACCTAAAAGTATGGCTTAAATACCAATAAAAAAGGAAAAAATCCGGAATTGCTTCGAGGAGGGCGCACTGTGCGCCCTATAGGGCGCACAGTGCGCTCTGTCTGAAAAATCTGGAGGTTAGCTTGCTGATTGGCGCCCCTGTCTTGCTTGTTTTCACACAGTGGAGGGCTCCCTGGGCGCCCTTATGGCATCAGGGGGCGCCCTGTCTTGAACTTTTTCCAATTGCTTTCAAACTTTGTACCGATCTTCAATCCTAACTTCTGAACATCCGTTTTGATCTCATAAATCATCCAAAATGCTTCCTTTATGCATGCGGGACCTGAAATCAATCACAAACTCAAAGTACCCATATTCTACATGCTAAAACACATAAAATCATGGAATTAATCACATTTAAAAGCTCTCGCTCAACCTCTCATCATTATGGATTTCGGAGCTTCTTTTCACGCAATGGACAGCAGAGAAACGATGGTGAATCGTAAAGACGGTGACTTTAAGAAGATACGAATTGCTAATGACAGGTTACTTAAGGTTACAGGCATGGAAGATGTTAATCTGAAGACTCCATTAGGAACCACATGGAACTTGAAGAATGTTCGGCTGATTCCTAGTCTGAAGACGAAGTTGATCTCCGTTGGTCAGTTAGATGAACACGGGCTGGAAGTAAAATTTTAGCTATGGGAAATGGAAGGTGATTAAGGTTACAGTTTATGAAAGTGTTATAGTCTTGTTAAACTTACTTTATGTTACAGTTTCACGGCTTGAAAAGGATTGCTGAAGTATTATAAAGGTACGGATATTTGATTAAATTACTTTAAAACTTAGAACTTGTTAGTGAAAATTAATCATTTTTGTTATTTATTATGTGTATGAGGTAAATCCTAGCCTCATAGGCCTCTAGTAATATTTATGTATGAAATTGGAAGGGTTAGTGAAAGTAAACCTAGCTTGATTGGTTCAGAATTGAAGAGAGTAGGGGTACATATATACAAGATTATAATCTCCTATTTAAGTGGAGATATTTACAATATAAATACAAGTAAATACAAAATAATATATTTAACCCTTTTAAGAGATAATGTTCTGCTAATACCCATCACAGTTATAGGAGAAGCCCACAAAATTCAAAGAATCTACCCTACTTAATAAAGATGAATTCTAGTGAGCTCTCATTATGCCACGTGGCTTCATTTTTTTCTTTGATTAGTATGGACACGTGTCTTAGGTCTTCTCATCTCCCCTTAATTCTCTCACCCTTGGTTTCATACTCTCAATCTTCGTCCTCCACCAAAAATCAGGGTTAACTGAAAGTCGGCCTTAATCAATACATTCGTTCCCCTTCGCAGTGTCTCGTCTCTTCCCATCGATCCTTCTGACTCTAACTGGGTACACGAAACGTCACGACATGCTTGCTATTGAAGCCGGTGAAGCTTTTCGGTTCCACAACTTCATTACACCAAGAATGCCTTCAATTCGGCATGTTGATCGACGGAGGTTTAGGTCGCCCAAGATAAATGACAGTAGCAATCCCCAGTTTTTCTCCATTCGTCAGCAATCTTCGATCGGATTTCCTGTAGTTATCTCTCAGTCGTTATAAGTCAGGTGCGCATCTTTCTTTCTGCCCTAATTCTTATTTAGCAGCCCTCTTACATGTCTGTTTATCTAATTTTCTTTCTAAGGCTCATGTTATTTGTCCTTTTTGTTCAACTATGGTAGCAGTCCCCTTTACATATGTTGTTCCTCGACTCTATTTGTGAATCAATCCCATCTACTAATTACTGTTTCTCTTCCAGATTAGTGATTTTTTTTAGAATGTCACTGGATAACTGATCCATTATAGTACTTCTTCAATTTGTATATGAGTTTGATTCTTGATTTAGTTTGGTAATCTGAAAGAGGTTGTAAGGATGATAATTTATAAACATTTTCCTCTGTTATTGACACATGTTCATTCAGTAACCATATTTTCTCTATATTTACCTTCAAATTTTCTTTAGACTATTAACGGTTATGTTAATCACTGGACACACATACAGCATTTGGTTTGTAGCAATTTTCATTTAGTAATTATATGTTTCAATGTTGGTATTGTATTGCAGTTTCATACTTTTTCTATTTTAATTCGAGCACCTAAAAGTTTTCTGATTCTGTTTTCTTTAAACTACTCTACTAGGTTTTGGGATATTACAGCTAATGTGTGTGTTCAGAAGTGATTAATGGATTGTTATCTTCTCTTTAGACTGTGCATTGGTAAGCTTAGGTGATTGTTTCATTTGTTGAAATATATATTGTTGAAATATATACATAAGGTTTGTTGGTTGTGTAACACTGCGTGCTGGTGTGGTATTACAGGTGCTAAGAAAATCCCATCGCTTCAGCTACATTTCTAAAGACCTACTTTTGTAGCCTATATATGTGTTTTTTGACTTGCAATAAGAGCCATATTAACTGAACAGTAATGAAACACATTCTAATATAAAAAGAATAAAGAACCTATAAAACTCACATGATCCATTTGCTTTGTATTAGGGGTGTCCTTACTCTCAACAGCTGTTATTATTAAATCATTGTAATAGCACATACTTTTTCTTTGCAGGTATCCCATTTTTAATTACTTTCTTGAGCCTAATAGTAAAATGTCAAGTTGGTAGCCGGTCATATTGCATACTATATTGTAATGTTTAAGATTGCAGATTGTGTTTTGTTGGTAAAAGATCAAATTCGTGCACATCCTTTCCATTCATCCACCTCCGAATACATGTAATGCATAATCAACTGTCTTTTTAATTCTCTGGCCTAAATTCTTATTTTGCACACTTTAATGATAATTATTCAAAGGAAATTGGTGCATAAATTCTATATTAGTGATGAAACTGATAAACATTGCTTTGAATTCAATACGTTTCATCATATTAAGATAGTTGAAATTGTTAATGATTGGAAGATTAGAATGTATTAAGCAAATTGAAAAGACAGTATATGGATTAGAGTAACATGGAACATATAATACTTAATAAACATGTTTTGTGGTTCTGTTATAAAATGTTTTTCACTAAGATGAGATTGAATGTTTTGCTTTGTGTCTTATGTGACAGCCTCTAGGTTTGCTGCTCCAATATATGTCAACATTGAGCATTAAAATGGTATGGGTTTTCCTATAATGATTAAGGTATGTTTTAAATCTCTAATAGTATTTGCGACCTCGGTTTCTGATATATGATACTATAACTTTCTCTTGTATCATATTGCTAACTTTCTCTTGTATGATATTGCAGAAAGATGTTGTAATGAATGCTTATAATGTTAAGGACCCGTTCTTAATGTGTCTTTCATGGTAGGCATGAAGATGACCTGACAAAACTTGATTCATATGCTTTAGAAGAAAAGTACTTATATATAGAACTCTACCTAATGATTTATTCCTGCTTCCTATGTAAAGCTTTAGAAATAACAAGATGCAACACATCAATATCTATCGTTTTAACTTTAAACAAATTCGGGTTATTTGTTACAAAAATAATTATTATGTATTCATTTTTTGAGAATTGTATTTACACATGGATCTATTCGAGCACTTCAAACCCCCACCTAATCTTTATGTTTATCTAATTCTTAAAATTCAAATTCATTTGTCGAAGAATATATTGCATCCAAGATAACATAGTAGTAAACTACATTTTTATTTTTGTTTCTAGGTTAGAATGAATGTTTATATGTGAATACGTTGCTTCATTAAAATGTTAATACATGTATCATACTGAAACGCATTATAATTAGGTTTAGAAAAAAGGAGCGGATTATGGAAAGCCTGGGCTGGAACCGGTTTGAAAGCAGTTCACTAATTTTTGGGGTTCACCAGGTCCACTGGAACGGTTCCACCAAGGAACCGGAACTGGTGCAATTCCAGGAACCGGAACTGGTGCAATTCCAAAAATCGGTTCCAGATATATACCAACATAAAAACATGGATATATATACATATACAAGTTTTTTATTTATAATAGTTCAAATACATTACATTGATGTATAAATACATAAATAAAAACTTAACATAACCGGTTCTTGAGGCTTCGGGTAGTAACTGGTTCCTGGTAGGAATCCTGGTAGGAACCGATTTCGAAAAAGAAAAAAAAAACTAAGAACTAGGTTTGGTACAACCGTTTTGAAGGGTATACTATCTGGTTTCACTGTAGCACCGCGTAGGAATCGGTTCGGTTCCGGTTCGATTCCATGGAATCGGCTCCAGTTCCGGGTTCAATTTAATTAAGCTATACCGCCAGTTACGTTCTCATTTAAAATTACTTGTACGCCCCGTGTGACCCACGGGTTACAAACCTAGTGTATATAATATGTTGAAAGAGCTCTTTAGGGATACCTTTGATGAAGATATTAGTGAACGATAGTCAACGGGAACCTGGGGAACACGAATAGACCTCATTCGCATGTTTTCACATACAAAATTAATCTCAATCTCAACGTGCTTTGCATGTTAATGTTGAATGAGATTTTGAGAAGGTATATAGCCAAAATATTGTCCCAAATTCCCAATAAATGATGGAAGCATGTCTAATAGCTTAATTCGCTACTCCTCTTTATTCAGCTTCGTCACATAAACAAGAGATACGTAGTTGTCTTTAGATGACAGCATCACAATAAATATATAGTAGCCAGATGCGGATCATCGAGAATTGAGACACCCACTCACCAACCAATTGGCATCAAAATATGTCATGAGTTTAACCGATTTGAAGGGTGTAAAGTGTAAACCATGATCAAGGGTATCCTTGAGATACCGTAAATTTTCTATAGCTCTAATACCATGGATAATATATTAAATTATATAATAAATTGATTGCTTAGCAATTGATGAGAGTTGGGTAGATATTCAAGATTACAAGGCAACTCTCCTATTTAGTTGGATATATTTATATTTACTAGATAAATACATGTAAATACAACATAATAAACTTAACAATAGATAAATACATATAAATACAACATAATAAACTTAACAATTTTAGAAGATGATTATCGCTAATATTAAATTAGAGTTATGCAACATTTTTTATTCGTGTTACTTATTATTATTATGTTATGATCATGTATTTTGCATAATTATAACGAGTGACATCTACCATAGCCATGTTAAGAATCGAATCGTCACAACAATAAAGCTCGATTGTTCCCGACATATAGCTCATTAGAACGTATATACATCGTTGATGCATAGGTGGTAGTCGGTACGCCCAAAAGATACTTGTACATTGAGCGTTAACTGTTCACTTTAAGTTGTACATTGAGACTTTAGGCCGGTTCGTAACTTCAACGGAATCATGTCCATGTCGTTGGTTCAAGGTGAGGCTTTAATCAGGATGTTTTTGAAGGCTGAAATGAAGGAAGCGGTGTGGTTATGCGATGATGACATGGCCCCCAGCCCCAATGGATTTAATTTTGACTTCCTCAACTTTTTTTGGGCAAAATTAGGGGATGACTTTCTATTGATTCTAAATCATTTTCATGATGCGTGTCCGTATCTCTAAGGGTTGTAGTTCTTCCTTCATTCATCTCGTTCCCAAAGTTTTGGATGCCCAAAGATTGTGTGATTTCCGGCTGATTAGTCTTATCAGTTGCATCTCTAAAGTTATCTCCAAAGTTCTTGCTAAACATATGAAAAAAAATCCTTAGCTCTATTATATCGGAATCGCAAATGGGATTTGTCACTAGTAGAAACATTGTGGATGGGTCATTGATTGTCAATGAAGTTTTCTCTTGGCTAAAGCATGCCAAGGGGCAAGGTATGTTTTTTAAGGTTGACTTTTACAGAGCATTTGACACTGTAGATTGGGGCTTTATTGATTCTATTCTTGAGCACATGCTACTTCTTGGGAAATGGAGAATTTGGATTAAGGGAATATTGCAATCGGCTAGGGCCTCGGTGCTCGTAAACGGATCTCCCACCAAAGAGTTTCAATGTCATCGCGGTGTGCGACAAGGTGATCTCCTTTCCACATATTTTTTCTTGGTCGCTATGGCTGGCCTTGATGAGCGGTTTAAAAGTGTATTATATTTAATGTTAATCGTCCCTAAACATACCAAGTTGGATATAGAAAATATTGATTTAATTGAATAGGTTTGGTGTTTACTGTTTAGTATGTTATGGTTGAATGAGCTTAAATTATTACAAGTTGAAGTCAAACATTAACAATTTAATACACTGTTTCAAAGAAGGTTTATATTAGTTTTGATCTAAAATGATTTAATATTAAAATGCAATCTACCTTATATAATAAAGCTCAATCCTCATGAGCTTTCTTTGAGAGGCTGCCACGTGTACTATCTCTCCTTTCTCCAAAGTCATTCCTCTGTGAAACTCCTCACCAGCTGCTCCTCTCTTCCCCTCTTCAATGATCATCGAATTTATTAGACGTCTCCTCATCTTTCCACAGCCCGTTCTCCATTTCAGCAATAATGGCTTCAATTACGCATTTCAATTGCCTGAGGTTTGGGCGACGCACCATAAATCCCGTTAGCAGCCCGCTCTTCTCCATAAGGTTGATTTACTCCCCAATTCAATTTCTTCTCCTCGTGCCGCTCCCACTGGTAAACACTCTTATACACATCATGCTGTTGAGGTATAGATTGTTTTAGTTTCTTCATTCTAATGCTCGAGAATAAAGCAATTTTAGGGCTTCTATTCAAACAACGTTGATGCCTCATTTTTATGATTGGATTCATCTCAGCTTTCTTGATGAGTAGTTCCAGTTTAATAGTTTAACTGACTAATGGGTGAGAGGGATTCTTAAAATTGGTGGATGGGATAGTTACTAATTGATCAAATTGGTTTCCGGGTTGCCCTGGTTGAAAAATGTTTGATCTTTTGGGGATTTTTTATTCAGAAGCTCTCTTGACTAATGGATTTATGACATTTCAAAGATTAGTGATTGTTGTTTGATTAATATATGCTGAAATAGGTTGATTTCTAATTTATGTTTTGATGATGGAGTTCATAAGAATAAGAAATTTAGTGGCATGTTTTACTTATAAACACTAATTTGTATATCTGATTATTTTGGAATTATAGAACAAAAAGCAATTTACTATCTTTTTCTAAGTAGACTTTTTGTTATTCGAGAAACATGACTGACTTGATCATAAAGGTTTTAAAGAACAAAAGTCTTATCTTGATTGGTTTCATAGGGGTACTTTCAAATCGGAAGCATAATTTTAACCTTCTCTAAACTTTGATTGGGTTCGACTCGATTCCGTGTGCTTAACCAGATTTATGTGCTAATATCAAGTTGTGTTTTTTATTTGTAGGAATGAATTTTTTGCGAAAGTTTTACGAGTAAGTATTTGTTCAGTTCCAATAATGAATATTGCATGCAGTTCAAGGTGAGTTTTGACACCCTTACTATCATATTACATTAACAAAACATATACTAAAGAAACTGCAGGTAGTTTTGTATAAGTTAAAACACTTTTTGAGGTATGAGAAATGTAGTTTTGAGCACATCACATCCTTTTCTGCATTTGCTAAGAATAGTAAGATTAACATTGTCTTCAGGCTAAGATCCTCATCGACATTTTATCTTAAGTGCATGCGTCTGACATTTTCATTTAATGATAAATTCGATAGGTAGGTCACATTGACCAATTGCATTATATGTGCAATTCTTAGATTTTATGGGACTGATGGCACTAGTGAACAGGCACCTAGTGTCAAACTAGCATGTTTGTCCCATATTTTGCCTCGAGTACAACGTCTCACCTGGTTAGGGTACTCGATTAAGTCATCCAATTTGAAAACGTGTAATTATAAGATCTAATGTCTGACGCATAGATAATAATTACCTCGGGACTTACAATTCGCAACGTCTCACCTGATTTATGATGAAAAGAAGCTGCAAGTGTTTTCAATCAAAGTGGACGACACGACTTAGATTTAGATACGGGTATTGTTATTTGATTTAGCTTGTAATTTAAATATGTCGTAACGACTCGTTACCATGTAACGACCTGTTAGGACTCATCGAGGTGTAACGACCGTTTGACGGTAACGAGTCGTTACGCTCGTTTATTTTAAAAGTTTAAAACCAATTTCAAACTTAGTTTTCAAAGTTGATTTGTTTTACTTTATTTATTTTAGAACACATTCACAATACATAAATAAAACACAACCAACATTTTAACCATATATAAAGATGTGCAAAACCTCAACCGATGAAATCCTATACTTAGCCTCGTGGGCCATCATGACGGGCCAAGTGGGTCAACTAGATCGGGCCTACATAAACCCATAGTGGGCTCCCACTTGCTCTAAGACTATCAAAAGCAAGTGAAGCCCAAATGTGAAATTATATCCAAATCTGTCCAGAAAAATCCAGCAGCTTGCGGGCCCAAAAACTTATGGAAGGAGTCTTCCCCAATTCTTGAAGCCTTCTGCAATGTTGTAGCCCTATGTCTTGGAAATCTCCATGTAAAATTTCAGCAACATTGTAATAGTCAATTTCCGGGAAAACGCGTTTTCGTACAGCCTTAACAGCAGTGACAAAAAATTCTCTTTTCTTCAATTCTATTACCATCTTGGATCTTCATATCAATTACAATAAGATACAAAAATACTTCTAATCTAGAATAAATATAAACTACAAAGAATGCCCAAACAATGACTACAATTGAGGAAATACATAGAATACTAAGCCGAAATACAATGGCTACCAAAGTAAAAAACCCAAAACATCACAACAATCAATCAAGACAGAAATAAAGACACATCCGGGTCAAGGTTCTCATCGGTTTTGCACATCAGAAAAATATATATATATGTCTCTTGTAACGGCCCGTTACCATGTAACGACCCGTTACCATGTAACGGCCTGTTACCATGTAACGACCTGTTACCATGTAACGGCCCGTTACGCTACATGAATTGCCGAAGGATTCGTGTCGTCAGAATGACCTGTTTCAGACTGATGTCCGCAAAAAAAACATGTTTTGCGGATCTCCAAGAAAAATAACAACTTATTTTATGATTATGACTTCTGGAAAAACTCATATTTTTATTTTTATCCATAATCATTAGGGTTCATCATATTCCAATATGATGGCTCGTGATACCACTGTTAATGCTTTTAGGGTTTTCATAAAACTAAGTAGCGGATTAAATCAAAGCACTAACCCAGGATCAACATATTGCATAGATGATGAACATGAAATCAAAGTTACAAGGATTACCTTATGTGAATGCTTGAGACTTGATCACAAAACCAAACTCTAAACGAATAGTTTCTCTAAAGGATGCGCACACTACATGTCCTCGATCACTAACCGGATGCTAGTCCTTGACACTTGATCAATCACCAGAGCCGAAATTCTCCAGGAGGGAGAGGAATTTCGAAATCTTGGAGAGGAAGTTAGGAGAGACTAGGGTTTGGTAGATTAGGATATTATATAGTATCCTAATTTACCACAACTTACACTTAAGTCCCTAATCTTTTTCTTTTATTTAATACGGACCAAACTATTATATTAAACTAATTAGTCTAACTAATTATTTAACACCTTAGATAAATCATTAAGTCTAACTCAATGATTAACGTCCGTTAAATAACCTCTTGATCTTAGGCGTCTATATACATAATGTAAATACAACTATATACATTATATATATTCTTGGTATCTCTGTGTATTTGTGTGTGACCCTATAGGCTCATATGTGTCTAGCCATATGATTATATATTATGACACGAGCATATTCCAACAGTTTAAAGCTTTGAATTTTGAAAGTAAAAAAATTAATGAATTGTTAAAAGATTATCGTACTATTATACTAAAAGTTATAAAAATTCATA
>JBCNJP010010591.1:0-21402 GCA_039602395.1 Deinandra increscens subsp. villosa
CTGATGAGTGGTTGATTATCAGGTGTTTTTACATGTTAATTAATTATTAAATGTATCAATATCTTTATAAATTCACTATGTTGATGTGTATTATGACAATGTAGGTTGAAGACCGAAATGAGCATCAAGGACAAACAGCTGGTGAAAGAATGGGGATACAAAGCTATGATGCCATTAAAATTATTTCAAGTCCACAAATAAAATGTTTGGTCGCTGGTGACATCAAAACTGCTAATCTATAATGGATGTTATTTAGCTGCATTTGTGATGAATGGCATGGCTACATCATTAGTAATGGTCTCACGTGAGATATGGATACTAATTTAGTTTAACTAAATTGTTATGTGCCAAAACAATGTGATGACCATAATAATTTGTGACGGTTTCAATTGGGCTGCGCACGTGAAGATGGAATGAAAGTGGGCTTTAGGGCCCAACTAAAGGGATTAAGAAAAGCCATTTACGAGAGGAAAAAGGGGAGTTCGACGGCAGCGGAAAAAGAGGCGCAGCCTCTTGGCTGCTTTGTAGTGCCGCACAGAAACCGATGATAACCGCAAGTTTTTTATTTTATTTAGTTTGCTGCTTGTTCGTGAAACCAGAGAGACAAAGATCCAGATGATTGAGGAAAGTTGGTATTGTTAATTTTTAATTATTTTGTATAACAATTGAGTTTTTAGTTGGTTGATTTTAATGAATAAATTTGTGGTGACAACATTCGATTTATTTATTATTATGACTGGCTAGATAATCTCGTAATCATACTTTGGTGGAGGGTTAGTTTAGGATTTTGAATACTTATGTTTGATTGTACTTAGATTGGGTGTAAATTTAGTCACTCAATTGGTGATTGAGTGAAAAGCCTTTGGTTTATTTAATTTGATTACCGGTTTGTTTTACTGGTTTTGGGTTACTTATTTGTTAAATGTCGACTTAACTCTTAAGTAATTACCAATTCTTATTTCTATCAAATTGACACGCACTAAGACAACATCTTAGCTGGAGCCGTTATTCGGTTTCGGACCGTTAGCCAGCATCCGCCAGATTCCTTGGTCTTGTGTGAGTCTTTCAAATTAAATAAGATAATCAAGTCATGTCTATGTGACAATTTTTCACGCAATCAAACTTAGATTTCATTGTCCTTTGCTTATCTGAACCCTAGTGTGATCATATTTTTATTCATTGTTATTCTCGTTATCATTTTCTATTTCAAATAAAAAATTCAGTTTTTCCACTTTTTAGTTTTTTTAGATAATTTAGTTCAATAATAAGATAAAACAAATAGCACTAACCACATGCTCTTCGTGGATTCGATACCCTATTTACCCTAGCTACCTAGGTTATTTAGGTTTTTGAAGTGGACCACGACATCCGCTATCAAAATGGCGCCGTTGCCGGGGAGCTAGTGCGCTTAGTGTTATTTTCTTTGTTTGATTTTAGTTGTGATTGTTTGCTTTAAATATAAAAAAAATCAAAAATATTTTTCCTCTTGTTTATATATTTTTTTCTTTTTTTCAGTTATCTATTTTTTTCTTTTTTTGTTTGTTCATCTTTACCTCTGGTATTCTAGCTTGTTTGTGCAGGTTAGTTTATTTTCAGCATGGATGAACTTGATGAATGCCATAACTGCGGGAGTTACTTTCACGATGTTTTTCATTGCCCAACATTGCCGAGTTATATTAAAATTATTGAAGATGAAGATGATGAGAGCCCATCGTATCACACGCATCATGAACCACCTTCATCATACTCTCAAGGGTACTCGCAACCATGTTACCAGGGGGGCTATCATGGATACTCAGAACATAATTCTTCCCGAGATTACTATCAGAACCAGTGGCATTTCCCCCATCAGATACAAGAGCAGTGTGATATTCAGTATGATGAACCAACATATCATTTTGAGGAGGATGAACAGATTGCTCGATTCAACTCGACATTATCCAGGATAGACAAGTTGTTATCATCATCTTGCCTCTCGGATCAAGAAAAAATTGAGTGCTTGAGTATGAAGTGTGATGTGCTCTCATTAAAGATTCATAAAGAAGAGGCTATCACACCATTATGTGATGACTTATATACCCAAGATGAGGAGGAGGTTGTGGAGGCTAATACCACACCAAGTACCTCAACTAATGAAGAGTCACAGGTGGAGCTAGAAGAATTTCATGAGGAAGAATCTGTAATTGTGGTACTCAAAGTTGATCCTGAACCTTCTACCACTCTGATTAATCCAACCAACAAAGTTGGGGAAGAGAGTTCAAGAATCAAGGTTAGGAAGGTTGGTCCGCAAGATATCGGTCAATTCATTATGAGGTGGACCTGCAACATCTTCTTTTATTTGAACATGCCACAGATCGTCAATCGTCTCTGGACACAGCATGTCAACTACCAAGCATTTGTTGGAAACTCGGTAGGCAAGTGTTCACTTAGACCACCATGAGCATTATATCAGGTACGGTCTGGCTGAGGACCTAAAACTTAGCGCTTTCGGGAGGCAGCCCGGTGAACTTTGTGGGTGTGTTCACTAGAAACCCTCACGAGACTTCACTCGTCCACTCGGGCTACCGAGTGGTTTAAAAGGCTTGTTGCATACGCTAAATGCAACCGTGATTCCTACGAAAGTGAGTTTAGAATTTTTATTTTTTAATTACTTTTAACTAAATCAGAACTTAAGTGTTGCATTGGGGACAATGCAATGTTTTAAGTTGGGGAAGGGGGTTACTAGGTTTTGGTTCAAATTCGTGGTTTTTAAGTATGGTTTAAAAAATGAAAATTTGCAAAATTAAAAAAAAAAGTTGTGTACTGATTATCGTGAGAAGCTTGCTTCTACGCTGAAGTTGCTAAGTTTTGCAGGTTGACGAGATAGACTTTGAAGATCATCACAACACTTGAAGATCTTGCCACGACTACAAAATCAGGTGAACCCGTTCCTTTTCTAAATTTGGTTAAAAATGATTAATGTTTGTGTGTTTGCATGCTAATTTAGTTTAGTTAGGTCATGTGTATATTTTTGCATCATGTTGTGTGAATAAATTGAGTTATGATTGGTGCTAAAAAGATTAATGTCCCTGAAAAAGAGTTTTTGCATATATGGAAAATGATAGAAAAATTGGTAGGTTGATGCTTATAAATGAAGTGGATCTCTAGTGCAGAAAATACATCTAACTTGTGATATGTTGGTAGGCTCGACCCAAACATATGAACACCAATGTTCGTGCAATGATCTTAATTGAATTTATGTGTTTTTTAGTTTCCCATCATGGTATGCATGGTTTAAAAAACTGAGTCCCAGCAAAAACGGGTTGTGAGTGGTATTTATACCTAGTATTCCTTTCTCACACACCATGCTTCTGCTCTTATGACACCTCCATCTAATAAAATTGGTAGCTTTATATTTGAAAAATAAAAAAATGAAAAAGAAAAAAAAAAGAATGAAAAACACAAAAAATGAAAAAAGAAAAAAATGAAGAAAAAAAAAATGAAAAAAGAAACAAAAGAAGAAAAAATATATTGAGAAAATAATGGGGGGTAAGTCCCGGATGTCATGTAGAAGGGAAAATTAAATGGGCTTAATCCCTACTGTGTCATAATGGTGGTGCATGGTCGCCTCAAGTTGTGGGTTAGTGAATCCTCAAGAAACCATGAGGTTGGGTAGGTTTTGTTGTGTATGCTTGGGTGTGGGGACGATTAAACATGCCGGTAATCTTGTACATTATTAAGTACAATGCATTTGGTTGGAATTAGGCGAGTTGAGTTTAAAGTGGATCAAATATATTGGCAATCACAGTTAATGTAGAGTCGTGTTCCTGTTTGAAACGTAGTGCGATAAGATTAGCTTACCGATTATGATTCCATTGCATGTCTTTTTCGGGACGAAAAAGGTTTAAGTTGGGGAATGTGATGAGTGGTTGATTATCAGGTGTTTTTACATGTTAATTAATTATTAAATGTATCAATATCTTTATAAATTCACTATGTTGATGTGTATTATGACAATGTAGGTTGAAGACCGAAATGAGCATCAAGGACAAACAGTTGGTGAAAGAATGGGGATACAAAGCTATGATGCCATTAAAATTATTTCAAGTCCACAAATAAAATGTTTGGTCGCTGGTGACATCAAAATTGCTAATCTATAATGGATGTTATTTAGCTGCATTTGTGATGGATGGCATGGCTACATCATTAATAATGGTCTCACGTGAGATATGGATACTAATTTAGTTTAACTAAATTGTTATGTGCCAAAACAATGTGATGACCATAATAATTTGTGACGGTTTCAATTGGGCTGCGCACGTGAAGATGGAATGAAAGTGGGCTTTAGGGCCCAACTAAAGGGATTAAGAAAAGCCATTTACGAGAGGAAAAAGGGGAGTTCGACGGCAGCGGAAAAAGAGGCGCAGCCTCTTGGCTGCTTTGTAGTGCCGCACAGAAACCGAGATAACCGCAAGTTTTTTATTTTATTTAGTTTGCTGCTTGAGTGAAAAGCCTTTGGTTTATTTAATTTGATTACCGGTTTGTTTTACTGGTTTTGGGTTACTTATTTGTTAAATGTCGACTTAACTCTTAAGTAATTACCAATTCTATTTCTATCAAATTGACACGCACTAAGACAACATCTTAGCTGGAGCCGTTATTCGGTTTCGGACCGTTAGCCAGCATCCGCCAGATTCCTTGGTCTTGTGTGAGTCTTTCAAATTAAATAAGATAATCAAGTCATGTCTATGTGACAATTTTTCACGCAATCAAACTTAGATTTCATTGTCCTTTGCTTATCTGAACCCTAGTGTGATCATATTTTTATTCATTGTTATTCTCGTTATCATTTTCTATTTCAAATAAAAAATTCAGTTTTTCCACTTTTTAGTTTTTTTAGATAATTTAGTTCAATAATAAGATAAAAAAAATAGCACTAACCACATGCTCTTCGTGGATTCGATACCCTATTTACCCTAGCTACCTAGGTTATTTAGGTTTTTGAAGTGGACCACGACATCCGCTATCATAGCCAAACAAGTCGGTCAACTTGCAGCTGAAGTATCACAGAGAGACTTAGGGAAATTTCAAAGTGACACGTTGTTAATCCATTACACCAAGCCTCCACCTCAGGTTCTAATAATGTTAGAGGGGTTCCAATTAGTTATATCAATACATTGGAGGACAGTGGAGAGAGTGATGAAGAAGAAGAGTTTGTAGAACTCAAGATGCCCCTCATCCCGATTCAAATTGGAGATTACAAAACCAACGGTGCTTTGTTAGATTATGGAGCGTCAGTCAGCATATTGCCCGATTGCATATATGATCAACTGGATTTAGTGCCATTGCAATAGGTCAAGACCATGGTGATATTTACGGATAGATCGAGAAAGAGGCCCCGAGGGATGCTGACGGGAGTGGCAGTAAAAGTTGGTGATTTTTACTATCCGGAGAATTTTCTAGTGCTTGATTAAGAGGCAACAAAATATCAACCAAGGGTGATTCTAGGAATTTTCTGGCAACTGCAGATACCCAGATTAATTGCAAGGCGAACACGTGCACAATGCGATTCGGTAACCGAAAACTTCAATTAAATATGTTTACTCATATTTTTAATTATTCGGTTATTAAGTCAATCCCTAAATTGTTTGCTACTAGTGAGTGTCCTCTTTGTGAGAATGAAGGAGACACAAAAAAGGTTGATGTTGTGATTGACAAGGATAAACATGTGGATGTGACTGATCCCAAGCGTGAGAATACGGGTGATTCGATGATGGTTGCATTAGTGGAGCAAAAGAATGTTAAAAGCGGGCATAAATCAAAAGAAAAAGCCTCAAGCATTACAACTCAAGATGGTGGTGAAGTCAAGACGGGTAGAGCAAAGTTAGATGGCAAGGGATTGGTCAAGATGAAAGAAAAAGAAAAGAGTGAAGAATGTGTACGGATTCGAAATGACGAGCATAAATGTATTCAAAATCCGTTCACCGAGCTGAAGATTGAAGAAACTCACGTGTTCAAACCTTCATGAGGAGGCATGGCCTGGTTGAGGACCGTAAACTTAGCACTTCATTGGATGTTTCTTTTTTTGTTTTTTTTATGTTAGTATTTGTGTGTTTTGTTTCGTTTGTTCTTTTTTTTAGGAAATCGAAGCCGTCTTCGGTGATGAGAATTGAGCAAGATTAAGTGTTCCTAGTATGTTTAAGAATAGATTCATATTGAAGCATGTTTTGGTAATAAAATAAGGTGTTTGGCATAGCAGCGAAAAAGTTTTAAGTCCCATAAAATTTCAAAACTTTCTGTTCAAATCGGGGTTAGGCGGTACGCGAACCTCCCTTGGTTTTGCGTGATGCACCTAATGCCAACCTCCCTCATTTTGATTGGTCTATGTTTTAAGACTATGACTTGATAGGTTAGTTTTTTTTCTTCTTTTTTTCTTTAAATAAATGACACCATCAAATATAACTCCCTCTCACTACACCATATTTTGTGATAACACTCCTTGCCATATCATCCGCCACATAACAGATAATCCCAAAGGAGAGGGTTTACCACTACACATAGCCCTAAAAGCATTCATAACGTAAAAGGTTCTCAATCTTCATCTCTATCTATAAATTTTAAAGTTTTTCAATATTTTATATCTTCATCTTCATCTCAATCACTAAAATTTGAAGTTTTATAAATAAGACTCTAAATTATAGGTCCATATTAATCATCTTCGTAAGTTTGTAAGTGTATATGAGAGAAAAAATAATAAAATAAAATTTTCTAGAATAGGATAGAAATGAAAATGGAAAATGAGAATAATATAAAATGCTATAAAATGTGATCCTATAAAATGCTAAGGAACTGAAGCTAGTTATTGTTATGTTATTATAAATGATATTGCTTTACGTGTTTATTTTGTAGGCTATAAAGAAAATAAACTAAAATTGTACAATTAAGCTTAATGAGAACAAGATGCGATCGATCAACGAGTGAATCTATTTATAAATTATTGTTATTAATCTTTTTTTAATCTAAGACAATAAATAATATTGTCGGGTTAAAACTTTATCAAAGATAACAAAAATAATGATTATTGGTGGTAAGTTGATGACGGGCATCTGTCAAGCACATGATGAGATGAAGACTTGATTAAACATGGGCTAAAATTAAAAATGTGGACTAAATTAGATAGGAATTGGGCTATGGTGGGTTTCGCAACTGGGCTCTCGAATATGGAGAATTAAGGCCTGTGACGGCAGTTTCGGGAGGAGTACGGAAAGTGGGCAGCAGGCCTTTTTTGACCTTTTTCCTATCAAAAGGCTTTTAGCCTATATCATGTTATATCATTTTGAGTAATTTACATAACTAGAGATCAATCGCGCGTTGCTGCGATAATCTGAACAAATACAAGAAAAGTAGACAACGAAGCAAATCTATTTATAAAAAATTATAATGGAACTTGTTCGATACTGGGACCTTTATTTTAAACGACGTGTGGTAGTAGTTATTGTGTAGGAATAGTATCCGGAATGCAAATAATAATTAAAATTTGTCTAAAATTTATAGCAAATTCGAGAGAAAAATATGATGTAAGTGAATATCTAATAGAGTCTAGGTCAAATAAACAGGCGACAGGGTATTTATTTATTTATTTATTTTGTAAAAAAGAGTAGTATATGATGCAGTGCGCTTAATAAAAAACTTTAAAGTACCTCCCTAAGTATCCAAACCTCAATACTTTGCTCATATCTTTATATAATCTGTACATATTTCATAGCTTACTTTTAGAATTCAGAAAAAAAAATTACGTTAAATGTATAATGTGAATAAAAATTTAGAATAAGCCTTGATGCTTGAACCCTTCATAACATATAGATAAACTTGGCCCACCGATACTTATTCATAATACATACCTATGTGTGTTTAGAAATCAATATTTTTTTTAAATATTCATACACTTTTATTTGGTTTGAGTCGTTTGTATGAGCCAAATGCAAGAACCAAGTTATGAAAATAGTTAGCAATTTGATAAGGTGTCAAATTTATAAGGGTATTTGTAATACATCAAGATTGGAGGGGTCTCCCGAGCTTGGGACCCTCGGTATGCTCGGGAACACCATGCCGTTAAGCTCAGGGAAGGTGCGCGGGAGAGGTGCTCAGGGCCAGGGCACCGAGAGAAAGAATTCGGGGAAGCGTTTGGAATGAGTGTGGGATTGTGGGCCACCCCCACTTTATTCATTGTTTATTAATTTTTTTAAAAGGTTTGGGATCATGGGATTGTGGGAGAGGTATTACAAGCAATATGTGTGAGAGTGGGAAAAATGAAGTGGCACTCAAAATAGCTTGAGATCATGGAATTGTGGGTTGACCATTACAATTACCCTAAGGAGTATTGGATAATGGATTGTAACGTGTTAACGCATAAATAGGGTTGAAAAGTTAAAATGGATAAAGATGTATATTTACTCGACTTTTAAGATGTTTAAAGATAGATCGATAAAAAGCGAAGATAAATTTCCAAGGGTTGTTATAATTTTTTTTTGTAGATAACATGGGTTCATCAGTATTTTTTGTAAGATTATTACCACTCATAACTTTTGTAGCGAATTTGTTTGTATACATTGACCTTTATAACCAACCTTTAGCTGATGTTAAGTATCAATGAGAAGTATATTATATATATATATATATATATATATATATATATATATATAGGTTTAGGGTAAAATACATCAAGCAAAAACGCTACATCCATTGCGGATTGATCTGGGGCGTCCATCAAGATCATCCAACAGCCATGATCTATGGTGTTTCCGCCTATGGTGTTTTTTTTCCCCACCGAAAACGCCATAGGCGAAAACACCATAGATCTTGGCTATTGGATGATCTTGATGGACGCCCCAGATCAATCCGCAATGGATGTAGGCTTTTTTATATATATATATATATATATATATATATATATATATATATAGTGAGAGGATCATTTGAGAACCAATTTAATTTGAGAACTAAAAAGAACTAATTTGAGCCACAAGTTTATTTACATGTATCCCCCCTCCCATGAATTGTAGTGGTCCCCCTGAAATTTGTGGTTGAGATTTAGTTCTCAAAAGTTCTCAAAACAAAAAGTTCTCATTTGAACCTAACCCTATATATATATATATAAATTTTATAATCCTTTTTATATAGAACCTTGGCTTAGGACCCACAATTACATTATTTCTTTCTTTTTTTATTTATTTATCTATTAATTAAATAAATATTTATTTAATATTGTTTTTGGAAATTGAGATGATTTCATTGTTGCGAAGTCCTCACACATAAACCCAACGAAACCGAACCAAATCAATCCCCCAACTTATATGACCATCAGATTTTTTGGTTTTGTTTTCTCTTCTTAAGAATTGAATATGACATTTATATTCTAGCTAATTCTTTTAGTTTATAAATCACAATATTTAAAACAATGATTTTAAAAAACTCGTTTCAGAAACTTATTTCTAGAGAACAAAATTACAAATAAAAACCCTTATGTTCTAATTTGCAGTGTCTATATTGTATGAAAAACCCTTGTGTTCTAATTTGAAGTGTCTATATTGTAGGTGTCACGTTTCTTTAAGGGCTAAAAATGTAACTCTGTATTGGGACTTGGGAGTATGCGTATCAATTAAGCATCTTGACAACTGCAAGAAATCCAGTTAATTTGATCTCTCTCTCTCTACTTTTCTACACACCAAATTTTTCAAGAAGTAACTAACCATTACCCAGAAAATCGAAGGCGATACAGGTTCAATGTGCATGATGGACGCTTCAATCCGCAAATTAACTTTAACCATCGAAACTGAAGCTAAGGACGGAGAACACGATGCTGATTATACAAAAATCATCATAGGAAGCTTCAATTTGTTGGTTACGATGGTGCACATCATCTCCCCTTCTCACGAAAATATTGTAGTTCGTTTTAACGTATTAGGTAATTCCAAATGTGCTACTGATGACATGTGGCGTGTTCCTTTGAAGATTAGTTGTTGGCTTTCGCGTGTCTCTGCAGTGTGATGCTTCTTTCTTTAAAGCTGACACGTTTTTGGAGAAAGGTACACATGTTATGTACCAGCCACCTTCCCACTTCCTTTTAATGTGCCATCTCCTTCTCACACAATGACACAAACACCATTCCACTCTCTGTCATTCCCTCAGCCTCTCACAGCTTGCTCTCTCCCTCTCCGAAGGGTTTCTACCTTTTATGGCGTGGTGGTGGCGAGGTTTGAGTGGCGCCAGGCGGTGGCATAAATTGTCGATGAGGGCTGGGTTCGCCGGAAATGATGAGAGGCGGTGGTTGATGGCGATTTGAAAGATAGATTAATGGATGTCGGCGTGGATATAAAATAATGGTTTTGGGGCACGAAAACATAGGGGGGGTTTGTAATTGTATATATATACAACTAGTCTTATTGATATGTTTGAATTTTAAGTTTGATCTCTAGATTTCAAAAATTTCTAAGGATAATCTAAAAGTTTTTGATCCCATTACACCGTTTGTCCCTAGCTTTAACGCCGTTGTCCGTAGCTTTAACGCCTGATACTTCTTTAATAATTTAGGCGTTCGAAAAAAGTTACTAATGAAATCATATCATGATGTCCATATTATGAACTGGTTATTAATCGGTTTTTAATGCCTGATACTTCTTTAATAATTTAGGCGTTCGAAAAAAAGTTAATAATGAAATCATATCATGATGTCCATATTATGAACTGGTTATTAATCGGTTTTTTAACTGGTTATCAGTTAACCTACTAAATATTATATAATTTTGTTAAATATACGGGTTTTTACCGGTTAACCGGTTCGGTTAACCAGTGGATCAACGGTTACACCGGTTAGAGTTTTTGGGTCCAAAAACCGGTTATTTTTAACCGATTATTTTATAAAACCGGTTTTACCAGTTATAAAATTTGAAGTACCGGTTTTTCTGAAACCAGTTAACCGATTTGTGCACCTCTGAGTGGAGGTGGCTTCCCCTCTCCTGCTTGAACAACTTCGACAGCTACCAAGTGGCTATCACCGTCACACATGCTGCTCGTTGCTTTGACTTAGTGATTCTACTTCATGAAGCATTAGAAGCTGAGACATTGTGTGCGATAGTTTCGTTTTGTTATGTTTTAAACCTTAGGGTGGGGGGTATAGTTGTCTAAGGCAACTTCTTGAATCATAAAAATAACCAATCATGTTGTGTTAACAAAAGAGAGAAAAAGTATGCCTAAATGATGTTTTGGTGGGGGTATGGTTGTCTAAAGATGTTTAGGCATACTTCGGCAAGTTGGAGGAGGTAACGGTAAAAAAACGGCTAGTTTTGGTTCTCCAATCTTCGACAAGTTTTCACCGAAAGGGGAGGTGTAACTCGCCGATGCCGAAGATGCCTATGGGGGCTGTATGGTCGCCGGCGAGTCTCGCCGAGATTGATGCCGAGGGGTATGCCGAGACATACCCCCCACCCTTATATATATCTACTACCAACCCCTCCATTCTACTACATTTCATCTTCAAACTCACTACTTTTCTATCACCTAAAGGGACAAGCTGTATCTTAACCTACAAAAACTAGTTTAATGTAATTAAAAGCTAGAGTTAAATCAAAACATGAACCCTCGTTTTAATGAAGCAAAGTATTTTTCTTAAAAATTTTGAAATAACTTAAAGAGAAAACATCTTAACAAATAAACATCACAACTTACCACACATCAAATAAGAAATTATATGTTTTCTTCTCCTGCTAGCAAGTGCAACGTCGCTGGTGAAGAACTTCTTTTTCTTTTGTGTTTTCATTTCATTCTTCTTAACTAATGTAGTCATTGTTAAAAAACATATATACACAACAAAATAAATGACTTTTTATGACTCTTACCTTTAATGACTCTAAATAACTTAGTCATTAATAGTTATTTTCTTTTTAATTTTTTTAATCTTTCCAGCTCTAACTAAAATCATATCAATCGATCAGATCGCTGTTAAACACTTTAACTGGTCCTTCTCTGCTTCACTGCTTCAATTGAAAATCACTCTGGATGCTTCTCTGCTTCTCTGCTTCTCTGCTTCAATCGATCGGATGAATCAGAGATCAATCGCTCTCTACGAGATCAAACCTGTTTACCGCAGCCCAATCGATCGGCGGCAGCTCAGAAACAAGCGCCGAAGCTCAAAATCGAAGGGTTACCGTAGCTCAATCGATCTGTTGTACATATTCATGTATCAGTCGATCCTACAGGTATCATATCAATCGATCCTAGTCTCGTATTTAATATTGTTCCGATCTAATTTAGAATTTCTGTGCGATCTCGTTATCATCGTGATGTTCCCTCTCTAACCTCTGATTTGATCGTGTTCATGTGGTGATGCTTATTCTGAATTCTTGCAAACTATTAAGGATCGATTTGAGTTAACCTAAGTAGCTAACTAGTGGAGATTTGAGTTAACCTAACTAGTGGAGAATGGGATATAACTCAGTTAGGGATCTTATCATGAATTTTGTTTAGTGAGGCTGTAATATTATCTTCAACACAACAATTAGGGTTCACTAATTAATCAGAAGAAAGATTGTGAGTTATAGTGTTGTGATTAGGGCTGCATACTTCTATGTCACTGTCATAGCTTATTAAATTTATAGTCATGTATTGTATCAGTGTTATAGCAAATAAAAGTTACAACCCGTAGTTATTTAACACAATTGTCATAGCTTATTATGGTAGTATCTTTCTTGTATTTGTTCTTTATAAGCATTGTTCTTGGAGTTACTGCAAGTCAAGTTTTGTTGCTAAACTAGTCTGGCAGTCCATAAACTTCAAACTAACCATTTAAAACCAGTTTTCAGCTCCTTTTCTTGTATAATTTTCTGCAGGCTGAGCTTTTGGCGTATATTCTTAGAGGTTTGGGCTTTGGCAAGTTGATATTCGATCTATGCTTCTAGTGTTTGAAGCTACTGTTTATATGTGTGATTGGCAAATTATTGATAATTCTATTATGATGACTTTGGTTTACTAGGCATTCAAGTGTATGCGAAATATTTTTGATGATTCTCATAGCATATTTGTCCTACATGTTGGCAGAGGTAATGATATAAAGGTTAGTTTCATTTGGTTTGTGCAGCTATTTGAACTCAACGGGATATTTGAACTCTGCCCAAAGCATCCAAGCCTTTCATATACATGTCAATTACCTTACGTCCTGAGCTTGTTGATGTTAATGTGCATCAAACAAAGAGAGCGGTGATGGCGTTTCTTGCATGATGTCTATGTTATTTCATTTTGTTTTACTATCTTTAGATTCATTATCTATTTCTTATTTATGCTTTGTATTTAGATTTTTTACCAAGTGATGAATAATCCTTTTGACCTAAACCTCAACTTATAATTTGTATGTAGGTGAGCCTTTTGAACAAGGATGTCATTATTGAGAGAATACAATCAACAATAGAATCGAAGCTAAGAAACTGCAGTGAGTGGAGCATGTATCTAGAACAAGTAGTCTTTTCTCATTACATTTCTTAGTTTGTGAATAACTGAATATGTTTCATTTCTAAAAGGCTATATCCCCAATATTCAAGTTAAACGATACAATACTGATAGTATTTTCTTTTTATGTGTTTAGCAGGCAGTGGGCAGCTCTTCAGCCAGTAAAGTATGTGTTTAGCAGGTATATGGTACACTTTTTAAAGCTGAACATCGATCTACTTCCTACTTTCCTTGCTGGAAATTTCCTCTGGCTAAATGGCTGGTTTCCAGACAACGAAAATTGCAAAGGATCTCAAGATTATTAATGATTGTCTTGACAATCTTATACAAAATGCAAAAGAGATGAGGCGGGTAACGGTATTATTGATAACGGTTTTATTGATATAATTCTTCAAGTTTAAGGCTTTTCTTAATTAATAATATTGACTTTAGATGACTTAATAGAATGCATACATCGCTCTAGGATTGTTTTTAAATTTAACAAATTAATTGGTAGGAAACAGATGTTGAGAAACTGCAGCAAAGGGACTACTCAAATCTCAAGGTATGTAGTATGTTTCATCATAATATTTAAGAATTATTTGTTTGGTATTTTTTATAGTTGTAAGTTATTTTAGGATGCAAGTCTGATGCGTTTCTTAGTTGACATGAGAGGGGTTGATCTTAGCATTTATTCTCTTTATAAGAGTATAATCTCGCAATGCTTGTATAACTTGAGTAATCATTCTTTGTGTAATTGCAAATATACGTTGCATAATTATCATATAAGCTAGCACAATTATTTATAGAGTTAATTACAAAGATAGTCCTTTGGTTTGATGAAAGTAACAAGTTTTGGATACCTTTTTTTTAGTAACAGTTTTAGTTTTGAGTTTGTAATTTTTTATTTTTTTTTTTATTTTTTTTTTAGAACGGCAGTGATTTTATAAAAAGCTCAAAAGAGCAAGAAAAAAAGAATTACAAGATAATCAAAGGATTACAAATCCACTCGGACCAACGAGTACTAACTTTGCTTTGCCTAGAAGAAAACCAACTAAACGTATGAAGAATAATAGAATCAATGATATTGCCGTTCCAAGACTTTGTCGGATGAAAAACAGAGTCATTCCGAAACTTCCAAATCTGCCACCAAGCACAAAATATAACCATATAAAGCACCTCTTTTTTTTATTTTTGAAAGTTTACTCTCGTCAATCTTTTTCAACATCTCCCGGGGGTTCTCTGCCAAGAAACAATCACAATCCAACCATGTACTAAGTTTGGAAAAAATCTTACTACTGAAAATGCAACTCCCAAAAAGATGATCGTTAGTCTCCGGACGAGCATCACATAAAGGACAAACAATATGATGAATCTCCATTCCCCGTTTGGAAAGGTTGAACCGAGTGGGAAGTCGGTCAATTAACAAACGCCAAGAAAGGATGTTAACTTTCTTAGGAACTAGTTTCAGCCATCTAGTTTTCATATTACCTTTGGGGAGGAGCGAATCATCAACATGTTTTCGAAGACCTTTTACCGAAAAAAGCGGATCATCATTCAAATTCCAGGTCCATTTGTCCGGGTCGCTAGTCAGTGTGACATCGGACAAAGCTGTTAATAAATCGGTTTCCTGCTGATGTTCAATCCCGCCTCTAACTTCACGGCGCCAAGTGAAAGTCCAAGAATCCGATCCACGCAGCTCAGAAATATTAGAGTCTTTCTCTAATGAAAGAGCAAAGATCCTAGGAAATACATTAGATAAAGGGAGATCAAAAAGCCAAGGATCATTCCAAAAAGAAGTCGAATTACCTCTACCAACCACCTTTCTAATCGAATTTGATGGGATAAGATTAGAAGTGTGGCAATCACTCCAACACCGATGAATTCTGGCCCAAGTCGAAGAACCAGAAACCATGAAGCTATTCCCGTGAATAGCATTAAGGACGCGAGCCCAAAGAGAGTCCGGGTTGTTGATCCATCTCCACCTCCATTTGTAAATAAGGGCAATATTCATAGCCTTGAGACTACCATAACATAATCCACCATTATTCTTACTAGCTAGCACACTCTCCCATTTAACCCAAGGGACCTTTTTATCCGAGTCAATATACCCCCAAAAGAACCGAGCCCGAAGCATTTCCAACGAATGAAGAACTTTTTTGGGGACCGGGAAAACAGAGAAAATATAAGAACCAATAGAACCCAACACCGAAGTCACTAGTGTCGATCGACCACCAATAGACAAAAGGTTCCTTTTCCAAGAGCTAAGCTTTTTCTTGAACTTCTCAATCAAACCGTCCCAACTAGCATAGCGAGACATACGTTTCCCCACCGGAATGCCAAGATAGTTGAACGGAATAGCATCAAGTTTACAACCAATACGAGAGGCAAGATTAGAAGCCTCAATATTAGAAACCCCAACACCAAAAATGGAGGATTTGTTCACATTTGTCGACAACCCCGAGGCTTCTTTAAAAACATTGAGAAGATCAACAATAGTGGTGGCATTAGTCACCGACCATTTGCCAAAGAAGATAGCATCATCTGCATAAAAAAGATGAGATAACAAAAAATCTCTAATATGAAATCCCTCTAGAAAACCGGCAGCTAAAGCATCTTCAATAAACACATGTAGGCCCTCCATGACCAGAATAAATAAAAATGGAGCCATCGGGTCTCCTTGACGGAGGCCTCTAGATAAAATAAATTCCTCAGAAGGGCTTCCATTAATCAAAATAGAAGATCTAGAAGAAGAGAGGCATCCCCGAATCCAGCCTCTCCAGTTCGGGCCAAAACCCATAAAATCCAACATTGTGTCTAAGTACTCCCAAGAAACGGAGTCATAAGCCTTGGCGAAATCAATTTTAAAAAGTAAAAGTTTCTTCTTTTTCACCAAGGAATAATCAATGACCTCATTACGAATTAAAGGCCCATCAAGGATCTGACGGCCTTTGATGAAAGCAGACTGCTCAATGCTAATGACCTCATCAATCACACTAGCAATACGATTAGCCAAGATTTTGGAGATGATCTTGTATTGAATTCCCACGAGGCTAATCGGACGATAATCATTAAAAGTCATTGGATGATTAGATTTAGGGATGAGGGTAATAAAAGATGCGTTACAACCAAGAGGAAAGTTGGACTTTTCAAAAAACTCTAGAACAAAGTCCATGATGTCATGATGAATAAGATCCCAAAAACGCTTGACAAAGCCGAAAGTGAAACCGTCCGGCCCCGGGGATTTATCCGCACCACAATCCCAAACCGCAGTCTTGACTTCCAAAAGAGATGGGACCGAATCCAAAAATATTCGAGAAGCATCAGACAAGGCCTTGAACAGGTCGCTCCTATGCACCAAATTACGAACAGTAACCTTCTTAAATTTGGAGGAGAAGTGCGCAACAAATTGTTCTTTTATATCTCTAGGCTCTTCATACCACACCCCATTAGACAATACCCCATTAATCGCCATTAGTCTCCTTTTTTTATTAATGATGCCATGATAATATTTGGAATTTTCATCCCCAAGATTATCCCATTTAACCTTAGATTTTTGAGCAAGATCTTCAAGCATTCTTTTTTCTAGAAGATCCACATTCTTTTTCAATTCCAGCCGCCTAGCTAAGTCCGAATCAGAAGCAAAATTGGCATCTATCATGAGATCAATGTCGCCGATTTCTTTATAAAAATTGTCGAGCTGAGACGGTTGAGAAGCAGAAGACTTACGCCAATGTTTAATATCTTCTTTGAGCCTTTTAAGCTTATTCTTAAACAAGATGATCTTAGACGGATGAGATAAAGATTTATTCCAAGAGAGCTCAACAATCTTGACCAACTCTTCACCCTTTAGCCAAGAATTGAAGAATTTAAAAGGAGTGGGACCAAAATCTCTATTAGATTGCCTCAGAAGAATAGGCCGATGATCAGAAATATTACTCTTAAGAACCAAACCAACCGGATTTTTAAAACCATTAAGAAAATCCAGAGACACCAAGAACCTATCAAGTTTACTCGCACTTCTCCCTTTCGGATCAAATCTAGTAAAATTAAAGCCACCAAGAGGGATATCAATTAAACCACTATCACAGATGAAATTGTTGAAGTTGGACGCATTAGACGGGGAAAAAGAAGAACCAATCTTCTCCGAAGAGTTCCGAATAGAATTAAAGTCACCAAACACCACATAAGCCCCTTGGTTGTTATTCATAAAACCAATGATCGAGTCCCAAAGAAGTTTTTTAGTCGATTCCAATTGAGGAGCATAAACATTAACCATAAAACATTCCAAGGAGGTCGGAATCCAAACACCCTTAACAATCAAGAGATGATCAAAAGAGAAAACTTCAAGCTTCTTAAAAATTCTAGGATCCCAAATCGATAAAATACCACCCGAACGACCCACAGACGGTAAGCAAGCAAATTCAAAATGGAAGTTGCCCCAAAGTATCTTGACTCTACTTTCATCAATGTTCTCCGAATGCGTTTCTTGAATGCCACAAAAACAAATACCATTATTCTCAAGCAAACAGTTTAATTTCTTCGTTTTGCCAACCGACCCGCTCCCACATATATTGATAGATAAAATATTCATTTATCAACCAAGGAATCACTAACCTTGTTGACAAAAGTTTCAAAATCTTTTGTTGTACCTCTCATATCCATACCCATCAAATTACCGAGTTGAATGAATTTAGAAAACTCCTGAACCATGGACCCACTACTTTGATTACCCCCGTTAGAACACGAATCCAACGAGTCCATAGGTTTAATGGCATCACAGTTCGAATTCGAGACTCCAATATTTATCTGTGGTACATAATCCTCGTAACCTGGGGGACGTGAAAAGCTATCCGATTTAACCGATTGAGTACCCGACGGTGCCCCACCTTTTTCATTATTTAAAGCCAAGTTACCAACTTGGGAATTAAATTGGTCCACCTCCTTTGTTGGGATAAAATTAGAATCTGAAATCTCCTTATTAATGATAGGTTCAACATTTTCTTTAGTGCCTACAATCAGGAAGCTCTTCTCCAGCAACATTAATTTTATTCGATTCTACCTTCTGGATTGGTTCTTCATTCACATGTATCTCCCCATCTTCATAATTCATATCATCCTCCGAGTTATCGGATGATGACGAGTCACCATCGTCCGAGCCAAGAGACGGAGACCAAGTATCAAACTCTTTAACATGCACATTAAAAACCTTACTAGCCACCTCGACCTCAATGTATTCATCAATGTGGTTAACCTTAGAGGTTATAATGCAAACTTTTCCAATGGCCATCGGATCATCTCTATCGTTACCAAAAAAGAGGAATTCCCCCCAAAGTTCACCAAGTTTTTTAAGGACCAACGGTGTAGTGGCCACAACCGGAAGCCCGATAAAGTCTAGCCATATGCATCTTTCAGTTGGGAGAAACGAATTATCCAGAGTTTGAATCATCGTAAAACAAGATGTCAGATTAGAACAAAGGTTAAACTTTAAGATAGTATCCGGATTGGAAAAATAAATACCAACCCATCGACCTCCTATGTAACGAAATCTAGCATCCAAAAATCCTTCTTTTGCAAACAAACCTGGGAGATTAACAATAGACCGGGGATCTGCAAGTTTCCCCATAATAAAATAGGATTCATTAACATTCACACAATCCTCAATGGGGATGGCAATTTTCTTTTTGGGAGCACTAGTAGAGTTAACGACAGGAGCAGAAACAATCGGTTTAAGAATATCTGCAAAGGTCTTAGCCATAAGAGAAGCATCCAAAGGAATGCCATTAGAATTACCTTTATCAGATTTAGACGGAATAGCAGCAACAGGAATCGACTGATGATTGGCATCGACCTTGAATCGTTTATCTCTGACTCTGTCTGCATATAGGTGGTACGACCCCATCCACACTGATCTAAGATTACCTATCAGCTTATCCACATCAATAGGAGCAATGTACCTCGCAAAACCAAATCTTCTCCCCGACTTAGATAGCTTAGCAACGATGTACACGTCAGAGACCGGTCCCCAGTTGTTGCATTCGTTCCACAGGTCTTGTGTTGAGGCTGACGGAGGGAAATTGGTAAGGAAGATGGAAACTGAAATCTTTTTTAACGTTGCATGATCGCCACGATTAGAAACCCTAGACGGTCCAGACTGTTGAGAGAAGTGCTTAGGGTTCCTATTCTTCTTCGGGAACATCCAAACATCATGATCGACATCATTGAAAGACGGGTGCTTGTTACGACGATCCGAACCATAGGCACAACTCACGTGATGCATGATTGAAAAACAACAGAAGAATTGAATATCCAACAAATGTCTCCAATTGCTAACGAGTTCGTTACGAATAGACGAAAAAGTCGAGGATCTAAAGATGCAACTAGACTTAATCGAACATCCGATTACAGATTGTTATACAAAAGGAAAAACACAGAGAAGGATAGTCGAGAAAAAGCAGAAAACCTAGAACCAATATCCGAACTCGGGCTAACAGGTTCGATACGATCAACGAATGAACCAAGAATCTTAAAGATACGAGTTGGTTGAAACGAAGACTGAGATCAGACCGTTATACCCAGAAGGAGATGAGAACTAGGGCGGAATCCGGCAGTCGACGGCGAGATTCAGGCGATAGGAAAGAACCCTAACCCTACGACGTTTTTATACATTACTAAGGTTAACAGTTTTGAGTTGTGATTTTAGAATAGCTTGAATTGGTTCATATGGAACAACTCTGTGATGAATTCAAGGGATCCCCTGTTTGGCTTGGATATTTTTTAGAACACATAACGAACCTTTCAAGGTTAAAATTATATTCTGAAATTTGATTCAAATAACTTAATTTACGAATCTATTATTAACATTATCTTATCATTGTAAAAGTTGCAATGAAATAGTCAACATGATGAAGTCACAGGGACCATCTGAAACTCAAGCAGGTGAGGAGGTCCAATGGTGAGCATTTTCTTATGATATTACATATTTGATATAGTTATCTTGCTCTATTACTAAACTTTTTTCTTATATTTATTCTGATTTCTGTTTTAGTTCTGTAAATATTGTTAGGTGCTTGAATTTGGGGATCATTTTCTATGTTAATATTTTTATTAGAAAGTATGAATCGAATCTTTTGGAACTTTGCAGCCATATATTAGCCTGATTTCCAGTTGGTGTAACTATATATTGATGATCTGACTTTTGAGCTAACATTATTCATTTGCTTAGAGCTCCTAACAATTAAAACTTTTGGCAGGAGAGTGAATCAGGGTTTAAAAAAGTAAAGGGGAAATCTGCTACCAAGAAGAAGAAATGAGTGATGCTGAGTTTCTAATGGTTCGAATGGGTTAGAATCTGTAAGCTTTATTTTTATTATATACAAGCAACCATATTGGTTATTTGAAACTTCATTTGGATAGTGTTGTTTCATTAGTTGTTAATATCAAATGTTTGTGTGTTTTGCAAACTTTAAGTTTCAACTTATGTAGTGATTTTATGGTTCTTATCGGCCCAACTAGAACCGTGAATGGAAAGAATTAGGAATTGTGAATTAGCGGGTGAGTTTTAGTAAAAATCAATATTGGACTTTTAGTGACTAAAGTTAAAGTAAAAAAATATCAGACTTTTAGTGACTAAACTTAAAGTAAACAAATATCGGGCTTTTAGTGACTAAAGTTAAAGTAAATAAAGATTGGCCTTTTAATGACTAAAGTTAAAGTCAAAAAATATTAGACTTTTAGTGACTAAAAGTTAAAGTCAAAAAATATTAGACTTTTAGTGACTAAAGTTGAAGTCAAAAAAGACATTTAGCGATGGTTCCAACAGTGACACTTTTTATTTGAGAAGGAGAAAGTTTTTAGGGCTTTAGTGACTCTTTTTATACCTTTTTTGACTCTTTTTTTAGTCACTAAAAGTAAGTTTTTGAGGCCATTACACCGTTTGTCCCTAGC
>JBCNJP010010592.1:0-21387 GCA_039602395.1 Deinandra increscens subsp. villosa
TAACAATATAAAGTAAAACTAGGAGGATTATATTTTTGACAGTTCCTTTTCCGTTCTTTCGCATTTATATCAGTCCACATACGAGTTGGTCATTCAAGTTATCTGTCTCATCATAACAAAATTGTATCTGGTCAATTTGTTTCATCACCAGAGAACATGCTTTCTCAGAACTGATGGTCTGATTGTGTTGTTCTTGGGCAGGTATTTGGGTATACAGCAGGTAGTTTTTGGAGGTCGGTCAATGGGTGACTGGGAAGAGGGAATGAAAAACCCTGAAGATGGATACAAGTATTTTAAGATCTAAAAATTGTTATCATCTACATGGTTCTTCCATGGAAACCGAGTCAGGACTTAAGATCTGATCCAGTCTAGTCAATGGACCCGCGAATCCCACAAAGAGGGCTAGGCTAACCCGGAGATGGTTATCGGTTAGACAAAATGTACAGAGTAGTTTTATAATCTGTATGTTTTGTTCATTGTGTCATATTTGGCCAATGCATTAATTTGTATTACTTTTTAGTGTTCTAATACATTTGGAGAACAATAAATATAATCTACATATCTTTGTTTGTATTAGTTTATATTCGCTTAGAATATTAACTAACAAACATAAACTTATAAGAAAACCTTATTTTCCTCAACAAACAAACACAAATGATAAAATCGGCCATTTCACGTACATGTTCGTTTAGAAAGTCCACCTATCATCGTTTAGAGTTAAATGAACGAATATTTATAAACATTTGATTATATTTGTTTTATTTGGCTTATTTACGGGCCTAATATATTAAGGGAGGTCGGTATGGTCCGCTGCTTCAAGCGGCTAGTCGGACGACTTCCACGGCTACCACCCCCACTTTCGCAGCTTCGATCCACAACTTTGCTGCTTCACTTTCGCAGCTTTAAAGCTTTTGCGGCTTCTCCAAGCTGCAAGTAGCTGTGAGAGTGCGTGATTATTTAGGCCAACTTGTTTCACATAATTATCATAATTCACCTTCAAGCTTACAATACTTCTCTCTCTGACGTAGCTTAATATGATTAGCTGCATTTTAAAGGATCAAGGCTTCAAAATACAATCTTACCCTCTACCCCCTAATATTTAATGTCTTGAGACTTTACTTAAAGGTAGAACTCTTTTCCCTAGTTACTTCACATGACCACTTGCACATGGCAATAATCTCCCTTTTGGTCCCTTAAACTTAGAAAATAAGGATTTGAAATAAGGATACCATTGAGACATGATAAACTTTAGACAAAATAAAATATATACCTTGTATTTTGACAGGAGTTTGATTTTTCGATCATCGACGTGACGCCCTCCTGTTTTTGTCACTACATTGATTAACATGATAGGATATTAGTATAAAGACCTGCATTTATAAGTAATTGACATGTCATAGGAATTGAGCAGGGAATTAAAACAAGCTACGCAATTAACCATCTTCACAAGTTAATATGAATTAGGCTAGGAATTTGTTTCCACTTGCCCTAAAATGACATGGACTAGTAGAAAAATCACTATTCATTAGACGTTTCTTCACGAATCTTAAATTTTATAAAAAAAAAACATATCAACTCGTCACCATTGCAACACACCGCGTGAGTTTATTAGAAAACGGGTCATTCATAGTACACATCAAAATGGGTTGCGCTCATATACAATGTTAAATAAAAACAACAGATATATATATATATAACTATATTTATATACTTTTTAACGCCTAAATTCCACACCAATCTGTCTTTAACGAGAATTAATCATTTCATCTTAAAAGGAATAACACTTTAACTTCAATATGTCAATTAAATAATCAACCCAATCCTCACCCCATAAACCTGTATTTATTTCTTTTCTTTAACAAATTTAAACAATTGAAAGGTCATTAACCCATTCGATCATTTCTACACTCTTAAAAGAAACTCATCAAAAATACGAAAAAACCTCCTAATTAAACCTTATTTTCACAAATTTTTAACGCAATTTGAACTTAAATCTACCGATTTTATTAACTTTGGGTGACGTCAAACACTTGGAAAAGGGGTTATTGACAAATGACAACCATATTTATTCTTAGTTGTTACTTTATGTTCGTATCTTTTATTTTAGTATTTAATTCGTAGTTATCCGAATAAATTAAATATAATCGCACGCAAACTTCAAAGGTTCAAAGGGGCGGTTATCGATCAATCTTGGCTATATATACACACCCCCAACTCCCAACCTCCCCTTCCTCTCTTTCTTCTTCAAATTTCCTGCAACTTTTTTCTTCTCAAATCAAAAATGGCCGCCACCAATCAAGTCGCCAAAGCCGACGGAGGATTGATCGTCAGCTTCGGCGAGATGCTGATCGACTTCGTCCCAACCGTCTCCGGCGTATCACTCGCCGACGCGCCGGGATTTTTAAAGGCACCAGGCGGTGCTCCGGCGAACGTCGCGATCGCGGTGTCAAGGCTCGGCGGCAGATCCGCTTTCGTCGGTAAGTTAGGAGACGATGAGTTCGGACACATGCTCGCCGGAATATTGAAGGAGAACGGCGTCTCCGGCGACGGGATTAATTTCGATAAAGGAGCGCGAACTGCTCTGGCGTTTGTTACGCTGAAAGCGGATGGAGAGCGTGAGTTTATGTTCTACCGGAACCCTAGCGCCGATATGTTGTTGACGCCGGATGAATTAAACCTTGAGATTATTAGATCTGTACGTATTTCTTCCTGCTACTTCTATACATACAGTAGATTCTGTATCTATATATCTGACGGCTGACGTGTATTGTTAAAACTCTGCACGCGTGTTAGTTCCACGCGCCTTTATCTCTCTCATAACCACCCACCCACCCACTTAGATTCAGATGAATAAGCCTTAAATAAAAATATAATCAGATTTATAATTTATAATAAATATATTATATATTTTTTAATTCAAGTATATTCGATTAACTTTTTATAAAAAAATTTAAATTTGTTTTGGTGCCGTACAATTGATTTGTATCTTCCTAAATACATAAAGAAATTAATATTTTAATTGTTAATTACACATTTAATGTTTTTTGAAGATACGTTATGTTCAAAATTTGTAAATAATCGCTCTGTTAAAAACTTCGATTACTGTTTGAAGATTTCAAATTTGGGGAATATTTTTTGAGTAAAAGGGCATTAATCTTGAATCGAAAAATATTTTAAGAAACAAATTTGGGTCGTTTTTTTCTAGCTAAAGGAAAATGTTGTATTTTTTTTTTTTTGGAAACAGTACAAGATATTTTTATATTAAAATCTTTATGATACAAGAAATATATATTTTTTTCTGGTAAGCTTGAATGAAGTTGCTTTCATTTATTTAGTTGAATATTTATCAAAATATGTTTTACTTGATGGTATAATTCAAAGTGTTTGAGTCGTTTTTTTAGCTAAAGGAAAATGTTGTATTTTTTTTTGGAAACAATACAAAATATTATATATTAAAATCTTTATAATACAAGAAATATATTTTTTTTTCTGGAAAGCTTGACTGAAGTTGCTTTCAATTATTTAGTTGAATATTTATCAAAATATGTGTACTTGATGGTATAAATTAAAGTGTTTGAGTCGTTTTTTTTAGCTAAAGGAAAATGTTGCATTTTTTTTGGAAAAATACAAAATATTTTTATATTAAAATCTGTATGTTACAAGAAATATATATTTCTTTTCTGGAAAGCTTGAACGAAGTTGCTTTCATTTATTTAATTGTGTATTTATCAAAATATATTGTGTTACCTGATGGTAATCAAAGTGTTGGCATGTAGCGGTAACAAGGAGGTTAGTAAAGATATTTCTTGAAGGTTATCAAGGAGTATTAGTAAATTAAATATATTTCTCTTCAAGTAGTCAAGGCTTCAAAGTCTTTTGGTTGATATTGGTATAAATTGAGTCGGGTTTGTATGTTCATGGGGTTTTGTTGAAATAATAATAACTACATGATTATCTAAAATGAAAAATCTAATGGCGCCAAGGTATCTAAACGTAGTATTAGAGAATATGTGGGTTATTCACTTTCAAAAAATAAAAGGGTAGTAAGAAATACTTGATAAAAATATATGTAAATTTGTTTGGTGTGATACACATTTTCAAGCACTGGCTGGATATGCATTTACACATGGTTTAGACGTTTAGTACCATGGTGTAAAACTAGCTTAACAGCGGTCAGGACTCAGGAGGGGATCTCCATTGTTTCTTTTTCAAAAGTTGTTAATATTTTATCATAAAATTATACATTTCTTTCTTGTTATGGTAAATATAAACTCAAAATTTTGTTTCTGGATAATTTTTTAAAATAATATTTGTAATATTCATTACTAATAATTCTTATTTTGCAGGCCAAAGTTTTCCATTACGGGTCAATAAGCTTGATCGTGGAGCCATGCAGATCAGCACATCTTAAAGCAATGGAGGTTGCGAAGGATGCAGGGGCGCTTTTGTCATATGACCCAAATCTCCGGCTGCCATTGTGGCCATCGCCAGAGGAGGCCCGTGAGCAGATCATGAGCATATGGGAGAAAGCCCATGTGATCAAAGTGAGTGATAACGAGCTCGAATTTCTCACAGGAAGTGATAAAATTGATGATGAGGCTGCAATGTCTTTGTGGCACCCTAATTTAAAGCTTCTGTTGGTCACACTTGGTGACAAGGGTTGCAATTACTACACCAAGGTACGTACCCATCAACACTCTTTATTACTACTAATCTGATCTAATAGCGCAAAAATCTTGGATACGACTTTTATTGCGTATGGTATAATTGTATATTAGGTTTGTAATGTTTGACTCTTTTCTTTTTCTGTTTTTCAACTTTTTTGGGTTTTGTAACTTCTTTTGGAAGTAGGTATAAAATTCATGGATTTAGAAGGTACTTTTTGTGTATTTATAGATAAAAAGTAGGGTCAGGGTTTTTTAAAATGTGTTGTATGAATGGTTTTCGGAAAGTTATTTTTTAGGCTTAGGGGCATAGGGTCACTCTACCACGTCATATCTGCTTAGTTGGCCATGTGACACACCATATTGCGTCAAATCTGCTAAGTTGGTACGCTAGAAGCAAGACTTTGCCCCATAGCGCCCGGGGGGGGGGGGGGGAGGTGTTGGGGCGCTATGGGGGCGCCATATGGCCTCAAAACGCCCAACTACACACCTTAAATGGCCACCTTAAATAATTTAGCTTTTCTTAGAAATGACCACATTAAGTATGGGGGGCCCCATGTTTTCTCTTTTCTTAGAAATGGCGACCTTAAATAATTTAGCTTTTAAATTAAAGATATTTATTAAGGTTGTTGATTAGTATAGAAAAAGGGTCCATCTCCAGCTTTATGATTCCTGCTTTAAGTTAAAAATATGAGAATAAAGAGCCCCACATTATGATGAACTAACACCTTCCACCCTAAGTGCTATGCATATATATATTTTTTTGTGTTAATATACTAGAAAAAAAGGAAGTTTTTAGATTTGGGTCTTTGGGGGAAAAAGCCTCTGTTTTTCATGGGATGGATTTGAAATGTTTGTTTTTTATCTCATCATTATCATTTCTGAACCCTACCCATAACTTTGCTATGATTGAGATTTCACAGGGTATATTTATATTTGTAATTTCTTATGCTTTTCATGCCAAAATGAATAAAACCCAAGCTTTGGACCTCCAATAAAGTTATATAAACAATTATTCGAAAAAAGTATATCTTTTTAGAACAATTTACACACCCGCTAAAACTATTTTTATATCTACACCATTACCATGAGACTAAAATCCTCAACCATTTGGTGAGTAACAACTTTGCTACACACCTTGATACTATTAAGCTAGAAGCGCTTTAGTATTACAAAAAAAACATGTAATATTATAATCGACTGTAGAAACCTGTTGGTGCATAAATAATGGCAAAAACAATAATTAAATCAATATCTTCTATTAGTGAAAGCTTTGTAGATGCTTATGCTCTTGATGATTGCAGCATTTTCATGGGACGATTGGTGCATTCCCTGTGAAAGCAGTGGACACAACGGGTGCAGGTGACTCGTTTGTTGGTGCTCTCCTAACAAAGATAGTTGATGACCAATCTGTACTAGAGGTAATTTCAAAGTCTTACCATTTTGACCCTAATTTACTTATGGACAGGTTTATATTTTAATCTCTGAGCGGGTCAAACAAGTAAAATGAACTGTGTTGAATGGGTTCTCTAATCATTTTATTAAGAAAAATAGATTATTAAGCATTTTTTTTAAACATATTTTGAAACACACAGTTTTTTTTTTTTAAAAAAGGTCCCAAGTTATAAAATTTTTTTTTTGACTTGTTACCTAATACAATCATTTTATCATATGATCTCATAGGTCAGATAATCATAGCCTATTAGGTTGGCAGGTTGAAATCGATGGACCTAGACACCACGCATATATTCTTTACATGTCATATACATCAACTCTAACCTGGACACACTTAAAACCCTTAATATCATGTAACCAAACATAAATCTGGTAACCCATTTACCTGAATGGGTAGTAGGTCAAAACGAGTTGGTGCGTTGTAAACAGGTTGTAATAGGTTCAATTTAGTTGGTGGGTTCAATTAAATTTACAAATTGTAGAAACTTTAAGAATATTTATTCTAATTTTTAAACAGATTGACCCGTTTAACATTGGTTCAGCTTGAACATGACCCATTTATTAAGAGTTAGTCAAAGTTAACCGTAACATCCTCTGGACTGAAAGATAATAACACTTCTGTAATGCACAGGATGAAGGAAAGTTGAAAGAATTATTGAGATATTCGTGTGCCTGTGGAGCCATCACCACCACCAAAAAGGGTGCAATTCCTGCCCTTCCTACAGTGTCGGAGGTCGAAGCCTTTCTTCACGGCCATCACTAGATGATGTGTTCATCATCCCTTGTCCTCCTTTGTTGATCAAATAATCAAACTGAAACGGTTTTGTGTCGTCATCAATCAATCAATGTTTTAAAAAGATAGAACAGGGTAAAGGATTCGAGTAATGTTGATTACCAATAACAGGCGAATTTTGACAATTTGGTTTGTTTGTGTAGCTCCTTTTGTTTTACTTTACTAAATTAATGCCAAGTTTCCAATACCTTTGAGAAATTTGAGGTCAAATGTTACCTGTTCTGGAACATGTGTATGGAACACAAATTGTATGTACATGTGACCAATATGCACAATGTAGCAAGCAAAACAATATGGTTTGTTACATGGAGAAGTTATCTTTGGTTATGGTTTGTCATGTGACATGTAATGATTAGTTTTTTTTATATTATAAAAACTAAATCGTTTTCTAATTCTTTTTTAATTGTTTTTTTTTAAGTGTTTTTTTAGTTTTAGTTCACACAATTTGCATGTCATGATTAGTGTTCAATTTAACGAGTTGTTTGACCCACCCCGCGCGTTGCCGCGGGGTTGGAATTGTATACTAATAAACGGCTAAAGATGTCTAATAATATGTACACTAAATAGTTATAGTACCGTCATAATATTAGTAGGTTAAACGAACATGAAACTTTGTCATGTCGTTTTCAAAAACTTACATCATATTTACAAACCATTAGCTGATCAACATCTATCCATATAGATTTACAAAAGAGGGATAAAAGTGTGTTTGATGTTGATCAGCACCAAGACATTAGGATATACAAAAGAAGATCATTGTTTAGTTTCATACATACTAACATGCACATGCCAAAAGACCTGGGTCCTGGGACTGTTTTTGGAAGCTGCCTCACAGCTCATGGGATATGAAGAGCGTCTTCATCTGAGAGTTGTACGTGAGACGAATCTTGTCATTGACTTGAATCTGATTTTTCCTTGCAAATGTCTTCCACCCATAGATTGTGAATCTGCATACAAAAAAGTCAGTTGTATGCTGTTAGTCCAGCCTATAATGCAAGATACACAATCTACCTTTCATCTGCGAGAATATCATTTCATACGAACCAACAAACCTGTTGCTGCGTCCCATTAGGTCGAGTGACTTGTCCCTATCTTTACTGTTATTTGTCTCTATCTTCAATTTTCAACCACGGGAGTATCCTTTCGGAAAGACCCAGCAAACTTACACCCACAATACAAAGGTCGAATAGCTCTAAATCAAATGAATAATACAAACAATTCATTAGCCCTAAAGCACCTAAATAAATAAACGGCATCTTGACCCACCAAATAGCATAAGGTTCAGCTTAATGTGAATACAATGAGACTGTACAAAATTAGCAATAATAAACATACTATTTAGTTAAATACGACCATAGTGAAACAAACAGTTTGAACAAATTGCAAACAATAGGAAAACTACACATGCAACAAACATCATAAGCAAATGAAAGTTTGACATAACACGTATACCTTTTGAGATTCAACTCTAAAATGTAACTTACTAACAATAAAGCTATAAGGCTTTAAAAAATGAATCCAACAATTAAAATCTGACAATGCAAAGTCAAAGGCACTCTCATTCTACAATTTAAGGAACTATGTCAATTGCATAGGCTGTGAATTTTTAAGGGCAACATAAATAATTGATGTGAACATGTAATTCATAAAAAAGTTCCATTTTAAGGATTATAAAATTCTTTTACTAACAGTAAAACTAATATCACACTTACCATTTGACTTTGTAGATATCGTTTGACTTTTGTGGAAATCATCACTTGAACTAACTTCAACAATCTTCAAGCAATCAAACAATCAAATCTTTTGGTTTGTTACAACTAAGGATATTTGAATAGATGATAAAAGAAATAAATGAACTTCACTATCGCTAAAAATCACAGAGATAAATCAGTGAGAAATAAATCAGTTGAAACTTACCAAGACAGCAAGTAGGAAACTCAAGTAGCAAGTAACCTACAATCACAAAACACAAAATAAACGAAATGTTAATGAATCCATCCAAAATCTGTATCGCAATATGAGGCACCAATGGAAATACAAAGAATATTATACATTAGTGAATAAATTAAACCTTATATGAAAATGCAGAAGACAAACTTAGTAAGAAACATTAAACGCACACAAATATGAAGACAAAACAACACCTAAAGAGATAATTCTCAACCCCACATACATACACCAAAGCATACTAACCCCTAATCAATAACGAAAAGAACTGACCGAGAAAACAGACATTGCTAAATATATCCAAACTCTGCATAAAGAAAAGAACACGTCACAAAAGCATGAAATATTCATATTCAAATGATTTAGCATCCATGGCAAAATATGAAGGAGTAAACACAATGAATTTTCATAATATAACTTAATAATTTTCCATAAATTTTTGGCTCAGAATTATCATCATAGCCGGCATGAAAGAAATTACTAACAGAAGGCTCAGAAAAACCCAATCATCACAGCCATGTAAAGGCTCAGATAAGATAATTGGCATGGGTCCTAGTGAAGGCTGCGGTTTACGCCTCGCCTCTCAATATAACCAATCGCTACCAAAATGAAACAGTGAAGGTTTTGCATCATTGCCACATCCTTGACATTCTGAAAGGGACGTATGTGCACAGGTTTTACCAAAATAAGCAACAGGAGCCACGAAAGACATTCCATGATACAAACTAACCAACAGTTAAGAAACAGTAAATATCAAAGACTTGCTCAAATCACTTGAAGATCATCACAGCCAAGCTTCAATATCCTCAATCAGAAAGGGACAAACCTGAAAGGGGCAAATCTGAAAAGGCTCAAATCAGTTTAAAATTGTCGTAGTCAACATACAATATCGTGGATCAGAAAGAGCCAACTGAGAAGTTCCAACGAAGAAATTAATAAAGCATCAAAATGAATGAATTCGTAAGTAGGGAACAACAATTTGTATCTTCGATAACCCAGGTCTATCAGCCTAAGCAACCATTTCAAAAACTAAAACTTACCAAACAATAGTAGCTCCGGTTGAAGCTTAAATCTTACCCCAAGAACCTCATCGTCTGTCGACCTAAGTCAAAGACGAAGCGTAACAGAAGTTCAAACTACGGCCGCAATCGCTGATTAAAGCGCAAATCTCAGATCGGAGCGGCGACAGACTCTTCAACGTCTCCGTAGAGAGAGAGAGAGAGAGAGACAGAGACGGTGAGTCACGCCGTCACATCGACGATCGGAAACAGACATGCAGTAAGTTATTTCATCGCATAACGATCCGAAAAATCACCGGCACCGACTCTGACAGATTCGCAATCGGCAGACAGACAGGAGCATCGACGACAGAAATCAGATTCCAAAAATGAAACCGATAAAGACAAAGGTCGTTGTACACGTCGTTGCGTCAACGGGAACGGAGCAACGAAGTCGTCGCTTCGACGTCACCGGAGCATCGACGACGAAAATGATCAGAGAGAAATCAGTAGTAGCATATAAGAGAGAAAGAGACGACAGAGACTTCTCCAAACCCTAAAATAGATAAAAGAGAGAGATAGCACACAGATAAATGAAAACCATGGTTAATACCAAGGACTAAAACTGTTAATAAAACAAAAACCTGGAAAGGACACGTAAACAAAACACAGGGACTAAAAACGTAATTTATGAATAAACCCGTGGTCAATCTATAACAAACAAATACTTCACTATTCACTTACAATTTGTATTGTATATATATTAAATAAGGGGCAATTGCATATTTACCCCTTCAAACTTTAGAAATTACATATATACCCGGTTTAAAAATTCAATTGCATATATCCCCTCCCTCCTATATTGAGAAATATTGCAAATTTACCCAATTAAATTAATTTTATTAAAAATAAACTATAAAATGACTATTTTACCCCTGTTTACTTAAAACTTTTAGATTTTCTTTTATTTCAAACCGAAATCGTGTTTTTGGTTCTTATTCTTTTCCTGATCTCTTTCAATAACCATCTTTCTATCTTTTCTCCCACTGGTATATATTACCTTCATCATCAATCTCTATATTACTATATATACAGTCACTTATATCGATTTATAAATAAAACTCACAATAATCGATTCACCTCTTCGTCCTATGCATTTATCAAGGTACGTCATCAATTCCCCTCACCATTTCATCAATTCCCCTGTGATAATTTGGGATTAAAAGTGAAGCGTACGTTTGATCAGAGCCTTAAAAGGATAGAATGTGCGGCACTCTGTCAATGTTTATGTGAATATTTATTCTCCAGTTTCATAATCTTTAAATATGAAAAATCATACATGTTTGATTTTCAGGTTTTTAAATTCTGCGAGGAAATGTTTGTTTTAATTTGGTTTTTGACTGCTTCCATGTAATGATCACTTTAAAATATGGTAGTCTGCTGTTACATTTAGGTGCAGATCAGGTGTTTGATCATTGGCCTCTGTGAGAATAATCCCAAACTCAACGGTTCAAAATGCCTGACAACTTCTGATGGAGCATCCGATGGCGTGGAGTGTGTTAGGTTGTCCAACGATATAGATCTTGTGGTGTTATTTGGGGTTTGGGAACTGGGACGATTGCCATAATGCGTTTGTAGTTAGATGAAAGTTTACTAATTTTTTGGAGGGTATGATTGTCTTTTAGTGAGCAAAGGGGATATATGCAAATTATACTTTTTGTTTGGGTAAATATGCAATTAGAATTAAAAATAAGAGGATATATGCACATTTGATAAATGTGGCATGGATTTATATTAGGTTAAGAAAATAAAAACAAACCGATGTTTTTTGTTTTTGAAGTCAGTTCGATGCATCAGTTAAAACTTGTAACTGAATTCAGCAATGTTTTAAAAACCGGTTTTTTAGTTGAACCGGAAAACTTTCCTGGACCGGTTCGACCGGTCGGACCGGCCGGTTGAACCGGTTAGAGGATTTATATATATATTTTTATAAAAATGTTAATAAATTTGTACACCACAACGAAAATAGTTAAAATACAATGATAATCCACTAAAAATAATACCAAATAGGTATTTCATAAGAAAATATAAGTTTTAAACTTTAAAAAATAATAAAAAATAACAATAAATTAAATTTTTTTTTTAAATGTCAGAAAACCGGTTGAACCGGACCGGTTGAACCGGAAAAAACCGGAAAACCGCCCGGTTCAAAACGGTCCGGTTATGTCCAAAAAACCGGGGATTAAAAAACCGGTATGATAACCGGTTGGCGGTTGAACCGGTTTTTAAAACATTGGAATTCATTGCAAGACGTAACAATATTCATCACGTCTTTCTTATATTTACACAAATATAAAAATTTATGACTTTACAGTGGCGGATCCAGGAAATTTATTCAGTGGGGGCAAAAAAATTCTGGAGTCGGTGTTTTAAAAAAAATATTTCTAGAGTCGGTGTTTTTTGATACTACAAGACCACTCTCAGTCGCAACAATTTTTTTTACTTTTGTAACTTCCAAGACTACTTCTGCAGCGGCGGGTCTAGAAATTTATTCTAATGAAATCACTGATTCTCTATGCTTCAAGTTTTTAGAAGTGATCATAAAATATTAAGTCGAGTAAGTTCGAGTTGAGCCTAATTAATACCATAATAAAAATACAACACAATAATAGAAATACGCATTCAATTTTGTCTTCAAATAACTTATTCGTCTAAAAAATCATTAAAATATACTTCTAAAAATAATCATGTAAAACCTTATATGATATAATATTATATTTTGAAGTTAAATAAATACTACGCAAAGTATAATAATAATATATAATATAATATAATAATATATAATAATCAACTTAAATACTTACCTATTTAATTACCATTCGAGAAAAAAAAATTAACATAAAAATAAATTAGAGTATTGAAAAAGTAATAAAAGTTAATCTCTCTAAATAATAAAATAAATTAGACTATTACCTATCCAACTTTTCTGTAAGTTGTCACTATCAAAGAAGAAAAGAATATAATATTAAGTATTATATTTTTATTTTTACTCCAAAGCATCATCTTCTTCGTTTTATATTGTTGCAGGTTTCCATTTTCAAAAGCTCCAATTCTAAAAACCCTTACGTTGACATTTACTTTCTTCAATTTTGTATATTCGTCTCTCATCTTTTGGGTGCCTTGAAGAAAAAGATTTGGGTGCCTATTCAATTAATCCAACCAAATACTAACTATTATGAAGCTTAATTTTAAGTTGAGTGGGTGCCTTGGACCCCACTCAGTCCTTAATAGATTCGCCCCTGCAGACTTTATGAGTAATATAAAACCGACAGTCAATGATGTTAGAAATTTGTAAAACAATATATTGAGCTGATAACGATAGAAATTTGTTTATTTTAGTTACAATTAATAATTAGTAATTTTTTTTGAACGGCGAATTCATTAAAAAAAACCCGATGACTAGCAAGACGCTAGAGCGGGGGGATATAATCGAGCCACATTACATGGCAATATTAAAATCACTCCAACTAAGATTTTTGTCCCTACTTCTATTGGAGACCCAAATAATCTTCCTACTCTAATAAACAATTACAACTTTGACACATGTCAACACTAGATTAATTTTCACAAAAGATTTCCCTCCCAATAATAAATTCTTTTTCATTAGAAATTATATCATATTTTATAATCATGTTATATTTTTATTTATTTATATTTATGGAATTATGACAATCATATATTAATTTATATCTTATTTTACTTAAAACTATTTTTTAAACTATTATTGTTTTCATTTTAATGAATATTTTAAAACTTATAAAATATCAATAAACACTAAACAATTACAACTTTTGACAAATGTCAACACTAAATTAATTGTCACAAAAGATTTGAGGATACATGTCATCACTACATTCATTCTCATCATAATTTTCCCGTTCTCTCTCCTATTAAATATCAATTTTCTCACTTAGTAATGCTAAGAATTTTAGATAATTAAATATCAGAATACAAAATTTTCTTATATCAATAAGTTATTATAACTTAATAAATCATAATAAGATTTTAATTATATCTTATATTAATTATATTTATAACTATAATTTCATTACACTTGAATTTTAAATATGAAAGATAACTGGTTTGACTAAAAAAATGCAACTCTCTTCTCTTCTAGAGAGATTTCATTACTAACAAATTATGAAATTGGATTTCATATTAGTTGTTGTAATTTAGTTATTGTTTAAACTTAGATATGACATGAAGATAATATAAAATAATTATCTTATAGAACATAGATGATATAACATGAAAGTTTAATATTTATTTTAGTTATAGTAAGATTTTTATTTTCTTGAAATATTTTAAATTTATGAGTTTCTTCTCTTTTTCTTGTGTGTTTTTATCAATTTGTGTACTATTTCTTATCAAATGTATTATTTTGTGTTCATCCACCTCCTATGTTAGTTTTGTCTATATACTAGACCTAACAAAGAAGTTTTATTTTTTCTATATAATTGACCAATTTTACTACTTTTCATGTCATATATTACGTGGAGAGTATGTTTGATCAAATATGTAAATGACATGTTGTTTAGATGTGCATCTAAATCATATATTTTTCAACAAACATGTGTATTGTTGGATTTTTTTAATGCTACATATTTTTTATACCCATAACATATGTTTCTACTTTTTGTACATAACAACTTGAAAAAATCAGATAATGTGTTTCTTCTGGTATGAAATTGCAATCAACTGAAGAGTTTAAAGAACTTGTGCACCGATCTCTTTGTGCTTCTCGTAATTGATGATTATTATTTTACAATATAATTTATTAAAATAAATTTTTTATGTGAATCTTTAACGTGAATTATGTATCAAATTTTTAATAATTAAACCCGTGTAGTACACGGGTTCTATACTAGTAATTAATATTTATCTAATATATATTGTCCACGCGATGAAAAACATGTTAATAAAATAATAATTACAAAACTTCTAGAAGAAAAAAGTTGACTTTGTAATATCTCACCGAACGTTGTTTGTTTTCAAACAAATCTATGTCTGCCATAACTATTTTGAAAACTTCTTTTGACCATTTATATATATGATAATAAACGAGGTGTCAACCACGCATCGCGTGTTAAATCAAAGTTATCATGTTATACAAATATAGATAAACATAAGTAAATGACATTCATATATATAGGTGTAGGAGACATAGGTAAAGTATATTCACAGATATGTTTAGGATGTTACAAATTTAGATGAAACATAGGTATAGAATATTAACATACATAGGTTTAGACTAAGAAGTATTAGAAAACAAAGAGACATCAAACTAAGTATATATTATACGACGAAAAGCAGGCCGAAATGATCTCCAGATGAGGATGAAGAGAGGTAGGATTTAGAGCTGTGGCTGGTCATAATAATCTTCAGATGAATACGGACCTGAAATATATATCAAAATGTAATTAATAGATATGAACTGCAGTGGATAACTTTTCTTTGAATGTGAGTGGGGACAGAGTTTTAAGAGTAATATAAAATCATCTGAATATGAAAGTATAAAAGTTTGATGTAATATGAAGAATTGAAACAACGATTAGTAAATGAGGCACACCAAATTTAAATATAAAGGGTTTTTTTTGTTTTTTTTTTACATTCTAGTAAATTTATTAACTAAAAGTTTTTAAGTTATTTTGAATAATTAGAGTACATAAAACATATTTCTAAAGTGAGGCAAATGTTATAAATATGTTGTTGAAATCAACTAAAATGTTATGTTAAGTATGTAAACGTTAAAGATCAGAGGAATTTATTTGACATAAAAATACATATAAATATATCTAAGTAGTATTAAAAAGAAAAGGAAAATATAAATAAAACTTATTTTATTTTGTTATTCCGTTTTTTGTTTTTTATGAATACTTTAAGGCGTTTTTTTTAATATGGGTAAACAAAGGTAACAATGTTTGTTGCAAAATGCACAAATCTTGAAGACTTGTAGCAAATAAACCGAAAAAATGTTTGTACAAAGCAGGGATAAAACCTACGTTTGATCTAAATAAAATTTGTAAATACATAAAAGAAATAAAATTAATCTAATATAAATAATTAAATGTAGTCACGTCACATCGTTTTGGCCCAAACGATCGTTTCAGGTGTGTACAAATAACAAAAAAAGGTGTGTGGATTTATAACCACCCACACGAAAATAGTTAAAGTAAAATTCCGGCATAATTTTTTATTACACATTGAATATTTTGAAACTGACTATTTAAAATTAAAAGAAACAAAAACAACTAAATAGTTTAAATGGAATTGTTGTGCCGCCAACACCAAACAAAAGATGTCATGAAAAAGTGGGAAACGACCTAAATGTTAACAATTAAACCAAAGAGACAATTGTTAAAGTTTATGCGGAGTTTATACACAAAACCCATTAAAACGTTTTTGTTAAGCACCCAAGCTTATACGCAAAACCCATTAAAACAACATACTTTTAATTTAAAACTATTGGAAATCAATATTATTCCTCCTAAACAAACCACGATGCATCTCCAAGCTGATTTACAAAAAGGTTCTTCTACCTCCTCCGTCGTGAGCCTCCCCGAAACCCCTTTAAGCTCTCCGAGCATGGTGCCATGGTCGCCTCTAACGCTATCAACCAAATCGTCAACCGATAGCACCTTCTAATGCTCTCAAATCTGATTGTTGAAACATCTAATCTCCCTCTAATCATGACAAACGGTGATCAAAATATGGAACCAGATAGGCAACAAAATTGAGATGCAAGCATATGCAAGAGAAAAACACATTTCGATTACTATGCCTAAGGGTATGTTTGGGAGTGTTTATTTGAGTGTAAAAGCATTTTTGAGTAAAAGTGGTTATTGATTTATTACTTGTTTTTAATGAGTTTTAAAAAAAATGTTTAGAATAGCTTTATGGTGTTAAAAGTAGCTTATTTGTGTAGAATGAAAAAAAAAAGACATTCTTTATATATCAATTAGGTAGGTCATGTGTTATTGTGGGGTAATATGGTAATTCTATTGTCCAAAAGCCAAATGGAGTTTGAAAAGTCAAGCTTTTGCTCCTTTTTACTCCTTCTCCAAGAGTCATTTTGAAAAGTGCTTTTTGTACTATCCAAACAATATTTTTAACATGCTCTAAATCTTCTCTTTACTCCAAACAAATACCCTAACCATGATACAGAACGTTATCGACAGTTACTCGATCCCAGTATTCAAATACGAATTTAAGTTTACCGAATCAGTGGCGGATCCAGGAAATTTATTCAGTGGGGGCAAAAAAATTCTGGAGTCGGTGTTTTAAAAAAAATATTTCTAGAGTCGGTGTTTTTTGATACTACAAGACCACTCTCAGTCGCAACAATTTTTTTTACTTTTGTAACTTCCAAGACTACTTCTGCAGCGGCGGGTCTAGAAATTTATTCTAATGAAGTCACTGATTCTCTATGCTTCAAGTTTTTAGAAGTGATCATAAAATATTAAGTCGAGTAAGTTCGAGTTGAGCCTAATTAATACCATAATAAAAATACAACACAATAATAGAAATACGCATTCAATTCTGTCTTCAAATAACTTATTCGTCTAAAAAATCATTAAAATATACTTCTAAAAATAATCATGTAAAACCTTATATGATATAATATTATATTTTGAAGTTAAATAAATACTACGCAAAGTATAATAATAATATATAATATAATATAATAATATATAATAATCAACTTAAATACTTACCTATTTAATTACCATTCGAGAAAAAAAAATTAACATAAAAATAAATTAGAGTATTGAAAAAGTAATAAAAGTTAATCTCTCTAAATAATAAAATAAATTAGACTATTACCTATCCAACTTTTCTGTAAGTTGTCACTATCAAAGAAGAAAAGAATATAATATTAAGTATTATATTTTTATTTTTACTCCAAAGCATCATCTTCTTCGTTTTATATTGTTGCAGGTTTCCATTTTCAAAAGCTCCAATTCTAAAAACCCTTACGTTGACATTTACTTTCTTCAATTTTGTATATTCGTCTCTCATCTTTTGGGTGCCTTGAAGAAAAAGATTTGGGTGCCTATTCAATTAATCCAACCAAATACTAACTATTATGAAGCTTAATTTTAAGTTGAGTGGGTGCCTTGGACCCCACTCAGTCCTTAATAGATTCGCCCCTGTACCGAATGATCCAATGATAAGGATGGGTTGCCGAAGCAAAATTAATTTGAAATATGTTGATTATTTAGAAAACAATAACCAAAAAAAATTAATCATACATTTTCATCGAATGAAACCGGAAATCTCACGGATCTAGATGACGTAACACAAATAAATCACGTTACATACGAAAGATTTAATTATTGAATTGGAAAAAAATAAAAGTATTTAGGTGGTTTGAATAAATTTCTACGTAGAACGCGAGGCCAATAGATTCGAACCGACAACCCTCCATTAGGAATTGATTGATTTCACCGGCTGGACTAAAACACTTTGTGTTAACTACAATGAACTATAATTTATTTAATATAAAAGTTTTTTGGTTCTTCTAGAAGAAAGTTGTCTAATGTGTTAATATAGAATAGGGTTTTGTAAGCGTTAGTAGTGACGGGTCTAATAACTTTTAATTGGGTTTTCATAAATATATTTAGGTTTTCTAATGCATATTTTTTATTTCTCTCCAATTGGTAATTTTAATGTAATTTTATCATTTTAATTTTAGTTTGATCGGATTTACTCAAAATCAAAGAAAAATAAAGTATAGACACTCTAAAAGTCACTTGGGTTCTAGTCAAGTGGTAAAAAGAAAATCTTCCTTGAAGGTTCAAACCTTAAGGATAATATGATTTAAATGGAAAAAAATATTTTTAAAACTTCAACCTAGACTCCAGGATGAAACAACTAGTGGGTCTAACGGACAAAGCCCTTGATGGCGGTTGTGGGACGTGCACAAGATATTGTGAGAATGAGATTAAAGTTCATACAAATATCTTTTATGATAAGATATCCGATTCCCTTTAAAAAAAAATTAACAGCCAATGAAAATAATATAAACAAAACCTATAGGGTAGAGGAGAATACAAAAAAGGACACCAAGAATCAAGACGCCAAAATAAACGCCCAGTTACATATTAAACAAACACCAGTTATCTCAATCCAAAGCAATCCGCAAGCAATTCCCTTCTAATTAAACATTAGAAACTGATTTCAATGAGGAATCACATATCTACATACTGCAACACAACTAATGTATCATTCCAATGTATATGTTCACCTTCTAGTGAGGTAAGGTTGAAGTATAACTTCTTAATAATTATTTTAAAAAAAATTACATGGCAGGTTTAAGACTAAAAAAGCTATGTGTATGGGTATGAAGTTTATATTCATTCAAGGAAATGGACACAAAGCTACTAAAACATAGTGTCAAGGAAGAACATAAGAGCATGATAATCCATACGACACCCCCAATATTCAAATAATTAATATATGTAAGATATATCAAGATGAAAGTTTGAAAGTTGAATCTTTAAGACATTTTCATTTACACTAAACTAGGGAAAGAATGTTAGTGATTTTAGTGTTATTAGAACATTTTGGTGTGATTGGATTTATTCAATTTCAAAGAAGAACTATACATTTTACAGGTGAAGAGGTGTAGAGTACACACTTTTATAAGATTGTTCTAAGTTCTATAAGTAAAACATAGACTCTGGGTTTGGAGCCCCTCATAGCGGGGTCTTAAGGATGGCATCTCTTATTCGGGTTCAAGAGACAAAATCATTAGTGACACGGCCAGACTGGTTAGTCAGCACGAAAAAAGTTACATGAAATAAGTTGTACATTGAAAGTTGATAAGATTTGTTTCATGGATAGAAAGTTACATGCGATATCAACTTTGTGCTTCGATAGTAATAATGTCCATTGATAGCAAAGTTGGTCATCAGGTCATGAGCAGTGATAATAATGGTTCGGAAGTAACTTTGATCTTCAAAAGCAAATGCAACAATAAGAATGACTTGTGCATTGGTAGAAAATGTGTTACTACAAATGTAACTATAGTAACTGCCAATGGTTGTTATCACTGACTAAAATGTTGCACTAGTTCGATCGCAATATCATAACGATCTTTGATCAATTTATGTTATGCAACTTGATGACGTGGGTCCGTATCGGGCTAACTACATGGGCTAAAGGCTTTTATATAGTCCGGCCCAATACAGCCCACTACTTCACCTTTGATGGTCCATACCAGGTTTGGCCCAGCAGGCCCAATCTGGCCCATCACCTTCCCTATATAAGGAGGCTCACTCCCTCCTTGACATGGGGTTCCCCTCGGTCCTTCCTACTTGGGCTGGTTCAGCCTACTTGGTCTGGTCCAGCCTACAGCGCCGCACTACCTTCTGGCCTACAGGCCATGCTACATGGCCGCACTACCCTCAAGCCTACATGGCCGCACTACCTTCTGGCCTACATGGCCATGCTACATGGCCGCACTACCCTCAAGCCTACATGGCCGCACTACCTTCTGGCCTACATGGCCGCACTACCCCTCCCAAGCCTACATGACCGCACTACCTTCTGGCCTATATGGCCGTGCTACCCCCTTGGCCTATACGGCCGTGCTACCTTAAGGCCTACATGGCCGTGCTTCCTCCAGCATTCCCCTTCATCCTGCTCAGCCAATCTCCTTCATCCTACTTGGATGATCCCCTTCATCCCACATGCTACCACATACATACATATACATATATAGGGAGAGGATCATTTGAGAACTAATTGGTTGAGAGAACTTTTGAGAACCATTTTAAGCCACTAGTTATATTTACATATACCCCCCTCCCATGAATTGTAGTGGTCCCCAACTGAAATTACTGGTGGAGATTTAGTTCTTAAAAGTTCTCAAAACAAAAAGTTCTCATTTGAACCTAACCCTACATATATACATACTATATACATACAGTCTTACTGACTTGACCGTCGGAGGGTGGTCCAGAGACCCCGGTCTCTGGTCCCCTTCTAACGGGTTCCCTTCATGTTGCAGGTACTATCAAGACCCGGGAGAGACGGATCTTCCTAGCCCGGCTCGGAGGCTCGCCACATCTCTCCCACGCAGTGGATCGGCCCGGTTCCTTGGTGACTCGTCCTTGGCCATGCCACTTCGACCACCCGGGACACCCCGTTTCTACACAACTCATAACAAGATTTGCATATTTGTTCTTGAAAAGTTTCTGTTTTATCATTAAAATATTTCTCTATGTTAGTGTCAAACACATTCAAAAATTATCTAAGTTATACTCGAAATTCAAAACCTACATTTTGTAAATTATTATGAGATTTTAAACGTTATTCTAATGTTAGATTTGTGTATCATTAAAAAATAACAATTAATATACAAACAATGTTTCATTTTATAACTTTTAGATGTGATCTTTTACAAAATTTTAAATTTCAAACCATGGAAGTTAAACTGAAATGGTGGTTTCTAACCTATAACTCC
>JBCNJP010010594.1:0-21368 GCA_039602395.1 Deinandra increscens subsp. villosa
ATCGCGTCATCTTCTTCCTCAGAATATCTCGGTGGCCCGAGTTTCATTCCTGTCACCCAAAAACGCCAAGTATGACACGAATCCTCAGAAAAGATGCGATTAACATGGAGGAATCGTTACCTTGAGTCGGAGATGCGAGAACACAAATTTTTACATCAAATCGATCCCGAAACTTTGAAAACAACTCCGCAAATCTTACGTTTTCCGATTCCCATAACTGAGGACACCGGCGTGCTCGTGTTCGAAGGAGATCTCGATAATGGTCAAATGGGAGTCGATTAAGCATCGGTTGACCCGGATTTTTCTTTTAAGTGACGGTGGAGGTATGTTTGAGACGAACAGGAAACCTAGTGATAACGAGAGGTGTGATTGAAATAGTGGGTGTGCCGTCAAATAACTATGGATTCGATTGCTGCTATAATTGGAGATTAATCTCCAATGAATTGGAGAAGTGGGTTACTGAAATTCGAAAGGGTCGTCGTCGGTTTCGGTTTCTGGTAATTCATCGCTATTAATACAAGAATGACCATTTGACACTTCTAGTCCTTCACCTAATTTGATTAATTTAATAGGAGTTTAAAATTTTCCTATCCTTGGTCCCTAAGTCTTGGGTAACTTTTAACGAGCTCTAACGGATTTAACTAGAGATGCTTTTAATAATAAATATATATTCAGGACGTTAAATGTAGAAATCGTATAACGTTAAAAGGAAATTATAAATCTCGTTTTACTAAAATAAATCATGGAATATAACTCCACAATTATATATTTAACTTAATAAAACTATAACTTAAATATTTATATCACATAATTTTATAAATAATAACTTGTAATTAAAATACTTAAATTACACAAAATGATAAATATCATTTAATCACCTATATGTATTTATATGTTTTAATTCTACATAAAATCATAGAATTTCAATCGTTTAACTCCCGTGCATGCTCGTAGTGATTGATCACACAAAACCCTAATTGAGAGCAACACAGATAAGCACATAAATGTTCACACAACATTTAATACGTTTTACGTTCAGTTAATGTCAGAAAATGACCTGGAAAGTCGGATTGTCACAGTATCCCCTGATCAGATTCGTCCTCCAAAATTTGCGTAACGTGGTAAAAGTTAATGAGCTAGACACAAAGAAAAGAAAGAAAAATTCTCGATCGTTACATCATCCCGTTGTTGAATTTTGATCCGTGAAAATTAAACCAGTACCTGAACTAGACGAAGGCTGAACCTTGAATATTCTGGGATATTTCTTCATCATCTGATCTTCACGTTCCCATGTGAATTCAGGACTATGTTTCGAGTTTCACGAACTTTAACGATTGGGATCTTGCTACGTTTTAACTGTTTCACTAATTTCCATGGTGAACCAGGATGAGTATGGATACCGTGTCAAAGCGTTGATAAGGGTCCTGGGAAAGTTACGGGGTTGCTCCAAGGAACATGTGATTTGTCTTTTATAAAGCATAAACTTGCGTTGTTAGAACGTTGTTGTTCATTTGGGCTGAACTTAGATTTGACCCTTAGTAGGAAAATTATGCTCCAATGTTTCCTTCTAATCTAGAGGGTTGGAAAACAATAAGTTTTATATGGTTAAACTGTGTACGTCCCTTCGAGTGAAGATGATCAGTACATGCTAAATTTCAACGGAGTATCATATATTTTGCTTGATTGTGGGCACTGTCCCATTAAATGAAGTTTCTCAAAATGAGGTTTTTTGTCTATGATTTCAAGGTAAATCTTGTGGTTCGTGCACTGATCCACCTTCCACATGCCGATAGTGCTATGTATAGGGTGTACCGAACCAACCCACCACACTACCAGCACGTTGAGGGTACGCCAGTTCTGGTTGATTCCGGCCATTGATCAATCTTGCTAGATAATATACTTAAAAATAAGGTATGATGTTTTTCCCCAAATGCTTTTGAGTTGAATGAACTAAGATTTAAATCATGCAATCATGTGAATTTTACGACAAAAAGGTTTTTCCGGGTTTCGGTCGGTGGTGCTCTCACCCATGGTGAGGATTATCAAGAGTTTAGCGGACGCAAAGCGAATATGATTTGAGTTTCTAGAGGATTCAAAAGATAAGGTAGTCCTTCACGTTTAGGTTTAAAATGAGGTTCGCCAACAGTTACGATATTACCCTCCGTAGATTCAAAATAAGGGTGACGTTCCAATGACCAAAAGTTCTTTGGGATAGTATAATGATATCAAGTAGGGTAATACAGACTCAGAATGAAAGGCGAGGTAGCTAGTGTAGGGTAGTTGCAACCACACGTTCTGAACAGAGTCATCCGGTACAATTGACACGAGTCTGGTGGAAAAATGATTTGGGTTGACCGATATCAATGTGATTGTGTCGACGGTGGTACCGTACAGAAGAATGGAACACCAGTTTATATCGGCCCTCAAGAGTAAGTAAAAGTCAACCCGTAGTAGTAGTGGGTTTCCGGAATACCAAGTGATGACGGATTTAAATGATACCATCCTCACACCCCCAATTTCCACTAACGGAGTATAACCGTGTGGGGTGTGATCCAGACCAGGATCCAAGTCTTTAGTCACAACCAAACCATAGTTTAAAGGGTAAACTAGTCATGTATTACATTTAATAAATCAAGAGTTTACATTTCACAAAATCAGCGAAGCATTAAGAGTTTACAAGGTGGTTGTTTAATAAGTGATTACTAAATCATCTTAAATACAATTTCCAATGGGTTTTACAAAAAGGTAAGTATTGCCAACGCCCGTGCCATCCATGATCCAGCAAGCACGAAAAGCTGAACTAATAGATGAAAATAAAAAAAAAAATTTGGCTCAACACCTTCATAGACATATAATTCGTCAACAAACATCAGTATAGCAAATAAGAACAATAATTCTAAAAAGGTAATCCTCTATAATATAATAACTCACGTAAACATTAGACAACATGTCAAAATGAATCAATTGTACCTCTTAGTGGGATGCGTTTGATCGATACCTACATATACAAAGGTTTGGTCACAAAAACTCAGTACGGTAAATAAGAGCAATTATACAAATTAATCTCATAAAGATAAAAAAACTTTCACTCGATCGTACCTCTTTGTGAAAAGCTTCGGATCGATGCCTACAAATGATGATTGTCCCTCTTTGTGAAAAGCATAGATAGTGTATAACAATCCGTTTTTAATGTTGTGAGCGCTACATATCCATGACCCATACTTGCAAGGTTGTTGATTACCCAAAAATAGATGCATAATTCTAACTGGGGAAACAACACTGGAGTGCAACTTGTGACTGCCGAATACTAAAAATGGATGTAATTTTGGGTAATCAACAGCCTGATAAGCCTTACTGTTCGGCTACAAAATAATGGATGTTCCATACTTGCTTTCATATCAAGAAAAATGAGTAATCTAAATCAAACCGAATTAAAACGTGTGCATAATAAGCTCTGGATTTTCTCTTCTAATCATCACGAACCCACCACATATCCAGATTCCAAATAAGCTTTGGGAAGTGCTTTTTTAATAAGTTTTGGGGTTGCTTATTTAAGTGGATAAATGTTTTTGGTCAAAAGTGTTTATTGGCTTATGACTTTTTAAAAATAATTTAAATAAAAAGTGTTTGAATTTGCTTCTTTAAGTGGATAAATGCTTTTATATGTAAAATGACTAAAAATGTTGAGTGAGTATAAAGTTAGGTGAGTATAAGTTAAAATAAGAGTAATTTGGTAATTCACCATTCAAAAAACTATAAGGGGCCGTTTAGTTGTGGAAAATGTTTTCTAGTTTTCCATTTCTAGTTTTCCATTTCTAGTTTTCCATTTCTAGTTTTCTAGAAAATGAAATGAGTTTTCCATCTCTAGAAAACACATGAAAATTTTTGAAAACGCGTTCAAATTTGAAAGATGAAATTTTCATTTTCAAAATTAGAAAACTAGAAAACATGTTCAAATCAATTGTTTTCTATCTCTACATTTCATTAGATTTCCGTCGACGATGCGGTGGAGCAGACGGCGACGGAGGTAACAAAGGAGAGGTCGAGCGGCTGTGCGTATAAACCCTAGAAAATGAACGCCCCTTTTCTTTTGTATATATTTGGAAAACGAAAATAGAAAACAGAAAACAGAAAACATAAAATAGAAAACAGAAAACTAAAAAAAATGTGTTTTCCATTTTTAGTTAAAATTTAGAAAACACTATTTTCTGTTTTCCTAGAAAACGTTTTCTAAAAAATACAATTTGAACGCGCTTTCTGTTTTCCTTGTTTTCTTAGAAAACAGAAATGGAAAACACCCCTTGTTTTTCACAACTAAACGCGCCCTAAGAAATTTTAAAAAACCAGAAAAACTTGACTTATTAAAAACTGACTTATTAGCTCTTTAAAAAGCCAAAAACAAAAATGGTTATTAAGTTGCTAAACATTCAAAAGTGTTTACTGACTTTTTAAAAAGCTAATAAGTTAATAAAAATGGTTATTAAGTAGATGGAAACGTAACCTCCTTTCAATTGGAGGTAGATCGACACTCGTTTCCTCCGTGTTGGGCTCTCTCGGATCTTACTACTTTTCTTTGTTCCCACTCCCCGTTAAAGTCAATAAAAACCTTAAATCTTTACGTTCTAGATTTTTTTGGGGTGTTGAAGAGAAGGATAGAAAAATCCCTTGGATCAGTTGGTCTCAAACCATTGCTTGCAAAGAACACGGTGGTCTTGGTATTGGTAGTCTCTATGCGATGAATCTGGCTCTTTTATACAAATGGAGATGGAGACTTGTGTCGAATGAGGAGGCTCTTTGGACGAGGATTATTAAAGCCATCCACGGATCGAATTTTAGCGAGATGGATAATTGCAAATATTCTAGTACATGGAAAAGAATTGCGAGATCTTGGGACGTTTGCCATAAAGATCAATTCATACATCCTAACACCTTACGTAAAAATGTTGGATCGGGGAACAACACTAGGTTTTGGAAGGATGTGTGGATTGGTGACAACCCCCTTAAAGATCGTTTTCCTCGTCTCTTCGCGTTAACTCTCAACAAGGATGGATGCATAGAAACTTTTCGTAATAACGATAATTGGGATTGGGAATGGCGCAGGTTTATTAGAGGTGGTGCTGAATCTGAACAACTAGCTCTTCTTTTGGATCTTGTTGCAAATTTCACTTTCTCAAATGAAAATGACAAATGGGTGTGGTCCTTGGATGGCGATAACGAGTTCTCGGTCAAATCGATCCGTACTCGAATTGATCGTTTTCATCTTCCGGTTGGCGAATTTGCTACGAGATGGTTAAGGTACATCCCAAGGAAAGTTAACATCTTTGTTTGGAGATTGTTTTTGGATCGTTTACCTACACGTTTAAACCTCTCTAAACGTGGTATCGAGATCAACAGTATCTTATGCCCCATTTGTAATGCTCACGTGGAATCTTCTTCTCATGTTTTCGGAGAATGCGACCTCTTTGTCAAAATCTTGGATCGTATCAAAGGTTGGCTAGATGTAGAGTGTCTTGTTTCTTCTAACCCCCACAGGTTGTTCGATGCTATAGAAGAGACGAAGATTACGAGGATCAAGAAAGATACGATTCATGCTATCATGTATACTACATGGTGGCTTGTGTGGAAGACTCGTAACATGTTCATTTTTCAACCAAGTAAAGTGCGGAACGGCGGCTTATTTGATACTATTGTTTATAATTCCTTCTTGTGGTTCAATGCTAGAAATCATAAGTGTGCGGTTCATTGGAACAACTGGATGATTAATCCTCTGCTTTTCATGTAATTTCTGCTCCTTTGTGAGCCTGTTTTAATAAAATCTTACTGCCGTTCAAAAAAAAAAAAAAAAGTTAATAACCATTTTTAAAAAACAAATAAGTTAATAACCATTTTTAAAAAACAATCTCAAACAACCCAATGCTTAAGTCTGAATACTCTCGAAAATCCATAGTTAAAACCACCTCTTAAACCAATGCGCATTTGTCCCAATGGTATGGGGATGAATGTTAGAGTTTGGGATCTTGAGGTCTCAAGTTCAAAACTGACTTAAGGGGGTTTTTCTCAGGTGGTGAGTTTCCTCCTTAAGGTGTTCCTGGGTGAGCCAAGCCTGGAGTGTCAATATCAGTATGGACGGTTGCAATCCTGTTTTAAGAAAGCTCACTCAAGTATTGGAGATTTAAAGAGTAGTTCCGAACGCCATTAAAATAAAAAAACCACCTCTTAAAATTAGGGCTGTCCAAAAAGTTCGAAACTCGAAACTCGTTTGAACTCGCTCGAAAAATATTCGGAAAATGCTCGTTTGATTGTCGCTCGCTTTAAAAACGAACCGAGCGGCTCGGTTCGATTTGTAAAACGAACCAAGTATGAGCATAGGTGCGCTCGCTCGATGCTCGCTCGAATTTATATATATACATTTAGTTATTTATTTTATATATTTTTATTATTTATTTTATCAATTTTAATTTTGTTATGTGAGGAATTAGGATTGGAATTAAGATTTTTCATTATTCCAAAAATTCTTTGCACTTAATATTTGACTTTGGATATAAGTTTAATATGTTAGTTTATCATCTTTGTAGCTTCCATTCTCTCTAGCCTCCTCCATTGTCATTGTTTTTATTAATATTTGTATAATTCTTTCTTATATAGAATATCTTTTCACAAAGAATCCAATGGTATCGAGACTTCTCATGTTGAATTAAGTGATAGAGAGCGTTTTGAGTTAGCTGATGAAGTAAAAAATGAGGAGAACGTAAGTAAAGATGTTGATACAACTAGAAAGGGAAAGCGAAAGAATAGTTCTGAAGCACATCCAAATTTTGTAGACATCGAGAACATGTACAAAGGGAAACTGGTAAAAAAAAAAGAAAAAAGAGTGCATTCATTATAATTATATCAGTTCATATTAGTGTTATTTGGTCTAATAAAATACAAACAAGACTAGTGTGTTAGTTATTGGACAAAATGTATTAAAATTAGAAACATGGATGAAGGTTTTATGTCAGATCACCACCCACGTCACTTTCTTTTTTGTTCTGCGACGCTCGGAATTTACTCGATGATCGCTCGAAAAATACTCGGATCGAAAGTCGCTCGTTCGATTTTGGATCAGTTGAGAAAATGTTCGGTTCGGTTCGGTTCGGTTTGTAAACGAACCAAACACGAGCAAAGGTCCGTTCGGTTCGGTTCGGATCGTGAACAGCCCTACTTAAAATACTCTCATTTGTGGAGTACTTCCTAACGCTATTAAAAAAAAAAAACCACTTCTTAAAATACTCTTTTAACCCTAAAAAAAATCACGCACACATACACCTCCCTTCCTCTCAACATTCGTCCTCTCTGCCTCCACCTCCGGCGACTACAAACCGGCGATTACCTTCTCTGCCTCCACCTCTGGTATGTGTTCTTCCCCTTTTCTCGGTTGAAAGTTTCCCCCTTTTTTTTGTATTCTCGAACTGGTGATTACCTTTTCTGGTTTGAATGTTCTTTGCTCCATTTTGACTGATTACTGTATTCTCGGTCTGTTTAATTGATTGATGACATTATGAATTTAGCCAAATGTGTATATAGTTGATTTGCCAAAGTGTGTTAATATAGAATATTGATTCTCTCACACGAACTTCATCTGCATATCGATTCTAACAAAAAAAAAAAACTCACATAATTAGAGTTGGTTTTTAATGATTATTGTTTCTTGAATTTCAAAGTTCAGTTACATTTTTTTTAAGCATTAAAAGGTGAATTAGATTGTGCATTTGAACCACGTGTGACCTAGTAATAAGTTAGTCACGAGTTTGATAAAAAGTTGTTGTAGTTGCTTTATGAATAATCAGGTTTGATGGTTGAAACAAGGGTCAATGAATGATCTTTTGTTGAGTTGAATTTTAGGAGTAGGTGAATATATTAGTTTAGAACAAGTATGATAACGGAGCTCTACGCTTCTAGCGGATGAGTGATCAGAACGATGGTAGGTCTTTTTTGCGTGTCGGGTGTAAAAAACAAAGCACGTAAAGGAAATGACTTTAGTTAGGCGCAAATTTGCTATTGATTTTGGTTTAGATTTTGATGTATTGGAGACATTGTATTTGTTCTTGTACTTTCTTTTAGTGTTTTGTGTTAAAACAAGTTTATTTTTAAATTAAATTATAAGTTTTAACATTTAAAATGGTAAACAGACGTTTATAAACATTCAGGTGTTTAACAAAAAACAAACAGCTATTATGATTCAGATTTCAGACATTCGAACCACATTTGAACCACCTCTTCACATTCAGAAGTGGTATTCAGATTCAGACATAAATCTCTTACAAAAGACAAACGGGGCCGAAGTTGGAAATAATTTCCTTTTTGAAGCAAAAACACAACTAGAAGTCTAGAAGCTGTTAAGTCTGTTAGATGAACTCACTGTTATATGTCGATTTTCAGATGATCATAAGTTTATACGATTTTCATAAATTATTATTATTATTATTATTTTTGTGTTTTCGGATATCCGATAACACTATCTGACTGTATCCAAATTTTGGATATCTGAACCAGAATTTCAGATTCGGATAGTGATATTGACGAAATTTTTGGATATCCGATTTTGAACACCCCTTAGATGCCTCAGACATCGGCAATCTTGTTACTTGTTAGATCTTGAGTCCTGTTATTGAAAATTTGAACTTGTAGAAAGTTCTAACCTCCTTTCTCTCATGAGATTTGAGCTCTGGTAAACCAACTTTGTTAAACCTAACTCAACAACAAAATAACTTGCAGGAATTGAAGTTGCCCATTAGATCTAAAAGAAAAAATAATCCAAGGAGATGACAATTTTTATGAATTTTAGGTTGAATTCTAAGGTTAGATTACTGTTAAAGAGGGTAATAAAATTAATTAAAAATAAAAAATATAGAAAACATCCTTTTTGATGAATAAATTTTCAAGTACATTCTATACTATAACAATAGACAACTTCACCTTGGAATTTGCCTCAAAATAATGCTTCTATATATACATTGTTAACATGAATTTAGAAAATAATTCTTTGCAGCTCAGTTGGTTACACTCCTTCTTAATTTAGCGAGGGGCACGGGTCCGAATCTAGCAGACGGTTTTTTTTCTTCTTTTTTCTCCTTTGGACATACTTTCCATGCCGTTTTTTTTGTAATGCCATCAAACATCATCATCTCATAGATCATCATGAATTGCTAATAGAAGATTAGAAGTAAAAGAATCCATCCTCACTGACGTTGAATGCCAACTTTTATAACAACTTGCATAATATAAAGAGAAATAAAAAACACTTATGTGATGCATTCATGTTGCTTAACTAAAACCGAATACAATTAAAAGAATCAAATGATTACCTAATAAAGAACCTCAAACTGTGAAATTTCTCTACCCACCTCACATTCATTCCTTTCCATCAAATTAACATGAAATTGGAACAACCAATTACTTTAACACACACATACATTACTATTCATGTTAAAGACCCAATAGAAATTTACCACCGTCTTTAGCCTATACGCGTTTTGTATTAACTTTTTGACGCGTGCATTTCTTTGCAGCTCTGCCTTCTTTTAATGTGTTGCATTTGAACCATATTTATCCAAAAGACTTCTCTCTCTACAAAGGGCTTTCTCAAATGATTGAAACTGATTTATGAAGTTACTTTATCGGCAGACCATATACGTAATACGTATCATCAGGCTGTACTTAATCGCATAATGCACAAAATTCTAATACTAATTCAAAAGTCGCATTAAGGGTGGCACGTAAAGCTTATAGAGTTGTAATATCAGTTGCAATTATATCTCCGATATAACTGACTAACCGCAGCAACGCGCGGTTGCCCTCTAGTATATTTGATAAATAAGTTCTAAAATTACTCAAAAAAAATCTTCTTTTGAAGGCGGAAAGTTGATTTTTTTAGCAAGTCAGCCAGCCACGGCTTGTTTTCAAAATTTATCTACCCTAATTCCTAAAATCCACAATCAGCCACCAACGCCGCTAGTTGCCAACACCATCTCGCATCACGATACTACTAGAGATTCGTTTGAGTTTAGCTTCTTTTCTACAGATTCATTCCAGTTGGAGAAATCACGATGCTACTTTGTTGAATGGTTATTGTCGATTTATTTGTTATTAGCTTAATTTTTCTCAATACTTGCTGCTCAATTGAAGTTTCTTTTGTGAATATGTGATGATATTTGATATTAATCAGACTTTGATACTTTGTTCTTGATTATAGCGTAAGTCATTACAGATTCATTATGTATGTATGTATATGAAGTTCGTTGCCCAACCAAAATGGAAATAAAGACTCTTGTTCATGCTTGTTAATTTACAAATTATGAGATTGAAGTTTAAACAGAGTGTTCACCATGCTAATATAACCCAGCTAAAAGTGATTTGGTTATCTTTAGGGTCCAAACTTAACATCAAATGTTTTTCTCTCTTTGAATTTGGCCAAAAAAAGATAGAATTAGAACATATGCATGTCAATCTTGATATGTAAATGAAAGATAACTCATTTGACTACAAACACGAACCAATTCAAATTCAGTGCTCACTTGAGCTACTTGTAAGTCCTATTTTTTTAAAGAATGTTTGTCTATGCTTACATGACAGTTTAGCATCTACCTTGCTGCTAGAGGGTTTACAGCCATTGGATAGATCAAGAGGTGATGATTTTGTGCAAGCTATGGTAGTTGCTGCTGAGTCTGTAGTTCAACATCCACTACCGCATGTAAGTACAACGTTTTTCTTTCTATCCACAAGCAAAACATCTCGAAATGTTATTCTGAGTGCATTCGACTGGAAGCCAATTTCTGTATAATTTTCCTTTTCAAATTAAAGCAGAAGGCGCAACCCCACTCGGCGACCTGACTTGAGATTCTAACGTCGAGATTGATAAGAAAAGGGAGAACCGAAAAAAGTGACCCATTAAAAAAAATACTAACAAGCCAAATTCGATTAAATTTAGCTGATATCATTCCATTTGTTCTAAACGAATGAGTTGTTCAGGAGAGCCAGAGCTTTGGTGATCAAAGTTTGACCAAATACATCAAATTTTTTTCTCGTTTATACAAAATTGGAATTACACTTGATACAACAAGCCTAGCCTAACTAAGGTGTTTTCTGTGGGTACAAATAAGTAACATTGGTTTCTTATCTGGATAAGTTTATTTAACCCAGCGTGATCATATCAAAAGGTATACTATTTTGAAATCAATGTGAAGGACCGTGCAAGATTAATCAATTCTTTATTTTTATTTATTTGCTTGTACAAAGGCTGATCTGATTGTGTGCATTATGATTTTGGTTGTGTGTGACTAACCAATTTCCAATTCTACTCCGGCAGAAAAAATATGCTACTTGGGTGATTGGTTTCTTTTAATGAACCTGGTCAATGTGACCAGCCGCAACTTATAGCCGTACTGCAGAATCGCATTTGATCCATACATATCTCATGAAGTTTGTATGTTTTTCCTTTCTCACTCCTTAGTTTCTGTTTGCCATCTAATGTACATACATGTTATTTAACATGTGTGTCTATGTGGTTTTTTTTTTTCTATGTATATGTTTATATTTACATGTATATCCATGTCTTCATCTCAATAGACACTGTCTTCTTTTTTATTTATATGCAGACAAGCTTGAGTCGAACTGGGGGCTACAATCTTCCACCATGCCACATTGTCAACTTTTGCGGTTTCCACATATTATTCGATTGCCCTCTTGATCTCTCTGCCCTGACAATATTTTCCCCACTGTCTACTGGTTTATATGAAAACGTTGATGAACAGACATTTGCTTGTTCAACTTCTAACTTGCACTCAGAAATCAAGAAGCTGCTTGACAGGACCAATTTAATATCTGCCGAACCCTACTATAAAACTGTGGAGACATTGCACCTATGGAATGTTTCCCTTATTGATGTTGTACTTATATCTAGTCCAATGGGGATGCTGGGTTTGCCATTTCTTACGCGTGCTAAAGGTTTTTCAGCAAAGGTATCTAAAAGTGGTTTCTTTTTTTTTTTCCCTGAGAATATGGGAATTTAAAGTTTCAGTTAGAGGTGGTAATATGTTAGCTAACTCGTCGAAACTGGTAACTTTAGATACAGGTCTGGTTGACCTGGAACGGTTTTGTTTAAAATCCAGCCAAAGTTATTGAATGAAATAGTTTAGTTTTTTGGAATAGTAAATACACTCTTGGTGCCTTTTGATATGTTTGTCCTGTTTTTGTTAAAGCTATTTTTATAAATTTACAGTCTGACCCATAGTGAGTAAACATGACTAGGATGAGCCGATGCATACGAAAATCGGTAGAAAATTACTACCTCTAATTTTATGATTTCTTGTAAATGTTTTTTTGTTTACTAGGTATATGCAACTGAGGTGACTGCAAAGCTTGGTCAACTTATGATGGAGGATCTTGTTGCAATGCATATGGAGTTTAAGCAGTTTTATGGACCCAAGGAGACTAGTTTATTTCAATTGTGTAAGTGGGAAGCTCTTCCACCTACACTGAAAGAGGTAGTTCTTGGTAAAGATGGGACAGAGCTTGGTAGTTGGTCACCATTGTACAGGTAAAAGTTGCATGATCAAGATTGGTTATTTTAATTTATTTTTTGGAAGTTGGCCTAAATTCTATTATATTGCTCCCTTGTCCCATGTGATGATGGAAAAGCTGTCACAACCCACCCATACGTAACGTAACCAATCGATACAAACTTAACAGTGAAAAATGTGACCTTTTGTTTCAATAATTTGCGGTTATATCTACACAAGGAAACTTAAAATTTAGCATCTTAACAAAATATAAAGTCTTGAAATGTTAATTCTTCAAGACACCTTCCAATAACTTTCTTTAACGCTCACCCATGATACATGCTTAAGAAAACGTTAGTTTATGTGGGTTAGTTTATGAACATTTATTTATTCAAAACATATTAAAACTTATCTCGATTATAATAATGACATAAGAATTACAACTCAATCAAGCTATTAATGTGGGATTTATAAAGATATTCTCACTCAGTTCTACATAATACTCAAATTCTCAAAGGTCAATTGTGCTTGAAATGTTTAAACGGTTGACTTTTGTTTTTGTCCAGAAGGTTATAAGGATATGATAAGTCTAATAATATTATGACCCGTATGTCTAGAATGTGGCCCTTGTCAGACTCACAGGGTCAGTCATACAAACTGTATGACAGTTGGTCGCTCGTATGGTTTTGGTCGTATTGACAAGTCCGTAAGCCAGGAGCTTGGACCGTATGGTTCTAGTCAAACGGCCTGCATGGCCATTCAAATAGGGGATCTGAACTTCATTCATGGGGAGCTTTATTTGAGTTTGAAGCTTACCCGAATGCCTCTATTTGTATCCAACTCTCGGGGATGATGTTTTGAGTGTACCAACACCTCTCGCTATCCTAATTTTCAACCTATGATATTGTTGTATGAAATCTTAAATTCTTATGAAGCTTTAAGAATCACACACGATAGGTTTCATTCTTGCTTACCGAAAGATGAGGATGGTTAGAATATTGTGCTGTAGATCTGCAGCTCTCTATTGCACACAAAACTCTTTGTGTACAACTCCCAATCTTCTGAGGAAGCCTTGTAGACAGTTTTCTGGACTTCAATCTACACTTTGGAGAGACTTGGCAGAGGTTTGAAAGCAAATTAGGGAGGGAAGCTTGGTAATATGGAGGTTTCATCGACATTTATAATGGAGGGATTGAAACAAGTTTAAATCTATAATTCCAGATGGGTATGTAGGCTGAAAAGGTGGACTGATATGTGGTTTCTCACTACTTTATCAGATTTTCGATGTGCCGGACACAATACGTCCCCATACGGCCTGTATTGCCTTCATACGGCCCATATGACTGGGACCGTATGACACCATATATGGCCTGTATAGGTGAGTCATGAGTGTACCAAAAACTATGGACGGAATATGAATATAAATATGATGTAGTTTGCCATTGACTGCATAAACTGATAAAAGTGAACTCTGATATATATGTTCTATGAATTCTGATATTATATATTCTATGAACTCAGTATAGTACTATAGTCTAAAAGTGACCAGTTGCTCCTTTCTTAGATAGGTTTTGTTTTTCAACTTTTGCATTGTTTTATAGGTTTATGTACATAGACATAACATAAAATTATTCTCAGTGCAGCTGATGTGAAGGACTGTTTGCAGAAGGTTCAGTCTCTTAAATATGCAGAAGAAGTTTGCTATAATGGAACTTTAATCATAAAGGCTTTGAGCTCTGGTTTAGAAATAGGTTCATGTAACTGGAATCTTAAAGGTCCAAAAAGGAATATTTCATATATTTCAAGCTCTGTATTTTCATCTGGAACTGCAATGGATTGTGATTTCCATGCTCTCCTAGGAAGTGATGTACTTATATATTCTGATTTTGCTTCATGGAATGGGGCTACTTGTGTTGAAGATGAGAATAGTTGGTCCTCTATTGTTCCTGTCGGTGACTCAACTAAGAGGTAATGGTTTTTATTAGAATTAACATGTTATCAATATCAATTTGTTTTAAGATCTTTCCTGAAGAGTATAGGACTAGATGTAGGTGGAAATTTTCTCCCGTTTATTTATAAATGGGCTGTTTCATTTTTGTTTTCATCTTAACAGGACAAAAGTCGCACAAAAAGTGTTTTAGCTTACAACTCCTAATCATTTTATCTAAAACAAGATCATTATCGAATGAATGTAATTTTCTTTTAATCATAATTGACATACTAGCTATTTTAGAAAAATCTAAAAACTACAAAGAAGTGTTTCAGAACCTGGCTGTACCAATATGACTTGTTTTGATCGAACATCTTGCCAGCTATAGCTAAAGTTTCTTCTGATTTTGTGTTGGTCTGTTCTAATTTTCCGGTATTCCCCCTATAAGGTTTTGAAGTGGGAAAAATTAATCTTAAATTTGGAACAAACTTGTGGCAGTGACAGACACATGTATGTGGGAATCACTGAATTTTGATGAGAGCTCAGAAGAAATGGAGAAATTGAACTTTATATGCTCATGTTCTATAGACTCTGTGGAAGCTGGTGGCTCTGTTCTGATCCCTATGGGACGAATTGGCATTATTTTGCAGCTTCTGGAATTGTTTGCTTTGCATATTGAATCATCTGGCATCAAGGTGGTTTGTTTTATTCTTAATGTTAATTATTGCTCCCTAAACCAGAACCGTTAATTGTTTTTTGATCTAATTTGGGTTCAATATCTCATATATTCTTACATTAACCAAAAGTCGTAAGCTATTGGTTCTGGTATTTTCATCTTTTGCATTGCTGTTCATTATGGCACGGTTGGATGCCCCCTTAATGAAGTTTTATTTTTCTATAGATGTGAGAATTTCAACCTATTTGCTTAGGAGAGGGTGAATTTTGATAGGTGTCTTATTTAAAGGAACTTGACTATTAGTGAAAAAGCAACTCAAAGAGGACCATATCAACTAGTTCAAACTGGATAATTTGGTTAAATGGCCCCTAAAGTGGTTTCTCAATGTATACGACATCCTGAACCATTCTCCTTTTTGTAGATTTAGATAATTGTAGTTGTGATTATGTATTTTTTTCAGCAATAAAGTAAGGCATTAACGTCTATTAGTTACAAGTGTTATTACATGGCGTTTACAGATTGTATAGGGGTTATTTATGCTTAATTATAGGAATTTGTGTTTATATACATTCTTAGATTGGCATTTATCTTCTTGTTACATCTACTTAATACAAAGCTGACATCATTGTATGGAAACTATTTTAAGAACCGTCACGTACAATTATTGTTAAGCATCTCAGTTACGCAACCCTCCTGACCTGCCTTTGTTTGTATGCTTATGTTTAATGTTGTTGTACCAACCTGTTAGAATATTGGTACTTGAATATTGGTGCTTTTTATTTTTGCAGGTGCCTATATTTATTATATCTAGTGTGGCAGAAGAACTGCTGGCATACACTACTATTTTACCAGAATGGTTATGCAAGGAGCGGCAAGAGAAGGTAATACTCATCATAGCATATGTTCAAACTGAGGGAGCTTGACTTTTAGTGCAATTTCAGTTGCATCTGTATTTATAATTGTTTTCCTCAATTCTACAGCTGTACTCTGGCAAGCCTGTTTTTGCTCATGAAGAACTCATAAAAGAGAAGAAGATCCACGTATTTCCAACACTTCACTCACATGAATTGTTGTAAGATTGGTTTTATCTGGTTTGTTTTTTTTGTTATGTATCTCTGGCTCTGGAATTGTATTCTTTTGTCAAAAGTCATGTACTTGGAGACCAGATAGAAATGTTGCCCCATTCACATTTATACAGTTGATTTTGGGTTTCAATTCATATCTCAAATAAAAAACTTTAGTTAAAAGGGTAGCAGGTTGAGCTGGTCAAACAGCCTGGAAAGCTGCCTAAAGTATATTGTAGTGCATAAAACCTCCTTAGTCCTTTACTAAAGTATTTAGATTATTATAGATAAAAACATTGTTTTTGGGTCATATTTAAGGTAATATTTTATTGTAATCTGTTTCAAAATATGTTTATGGGTCCGGCCCAACTTGGCGCCTGTTTCGTCCCGAACCCTGTTTTGAGCGGTTACCTAACCTGCTCATTACTGCCCCTACTTGGAGAATTTAGCTTGTTTTTGCTGTATTTAATTTCTAGTTTCATTTTTATGCACACAGAATGATGTGGCAAGAGCCATGCATAGTATTTTGTCCTCATTGGAGCTTGCGGCTTGGACCTGCTGTACATTTACTTCAACGTTGGCATGGGGATCCAAATGCACTTTTAGTTCTAGAGGTATATCTTTTCATTCATCTGTTAACTCTATAAAAAAATTGTATGCAAGTTAGCTATACTTATGACTATATATACCACCACACCAGTAATTTATCTGTGTGGGCTATAGCTGTGGATAACCGGATAATACAACCAATTAATTATGTTCAGGAAGGAGTTGACACTGATCTTGCACTCTCGCCTTTTAAGCCTATAGCAATGAAGGTTTTGGAGTGTTCTTTTGTTTCTGGTATCAAGTAAGTGATATGCCAATTTTCCTTGAAATTAATTTGCATTTTCTTCCAATTAAAACCATTTTTTTCGTAGTCGGATTCCCAAGTTTCATTTGTTACTTTTAAACGTTCTTTTTGGACTAGGAGGTTGAACCAGTAACCTGGTTAGTGGGGTTGGCCCATATATTTTTTTTATTTCTTTTTATTTTAGTATTTGAGGGTATCCTAGGATAGGGGTAACGTTTACTCTCTTATAACCCTCCCACACTCCCACATCGGCTCCATAAATTGAAAGGAGGGAGCTAGAATTTTTTTTAGATTTAAGAACTTCAACCAGTTAAGCTACCAACCTGGTTGTGATAGATATGTAAGTATGTAACTAAAATATCTAAACACATAAGATACTTGTATATTTTATCAAGGTTTTATATATTATTGCTTTATATATAGAACTATAAGATAAGATACTTGTATATTTTAAAACCTTTATATATATGTTAAATAATATGACTTATTGTTTAGTTGGTTACAAAACAAATATACCTAGCAAAATCCCACTCAAATAGGGTCTTAGATAAATCTTTTCTTTTCTTTTACTTTATTCTAACTTGTTTATGATCATCTGGTTTTTGAAACCAGTTGACTTGTGTGAGGCAGCTTGTTCTAGCACACGTCCCGTTGTGAAAGCATTGATAATTGATTAGAACACATTTTATTATTTTTAAATCGAGCCAACTCACATGTGCACCAGCTTTTCCTGTTCTCTTTTTAATGTGTTAGCACCTGTTGCCTTGTAGGTTGGAGAAGGTTCCACAACTGCTTAAAATGCTTCAGCCAAAACTGATCTTGGTAACATTTTATTAGCAACCTTTATAATTCTTGCTTGTGGTAAAATTGGCAGAGATTGGTTAAACTGAATAATTTTTTTACACATGCCAAACAATGGAGTTGGGCCCAATCATCATTTGACCAATTTTTTGTATATATTTTCTGAACAATGAATGTGTCAAATATGTTAAAATAAATATTATATTTAAGTAGTAATCTTGTTTCTTGAGTAAAAGAGTATAAGAGGTTTTATGAATCCAAAACACACATTTATGGTCATCCAACCCTTTTTCATTAAAGCTTGTGTATTTATTTAACCGGTTTGACCCATTAGAGTAAACAAAACATACCCAAATGGAGCCTGTTTTGCAAACCTCCTAACGCTTGCTTTATTAACAGCTTCCAGATTACACAAAAGCGTACTTCAATTCTTTGAAAGAATCGGTACCGTGTCTATTTTTCACTGAAAATGAAACACTTGACATGCCAAACTCAAAGAATCTTTTAGAACTAAATATCGCAACAGACTTAGCTTCACAGTTGACTTTAACGAAGTTGAAATCTGAAGAGTTGACCATTTCAAGACTAAAAGGCAACCTCTTTGTGGATCAAGGGAAGCACTACTTAGTTGCAGAGAATACAGATGATGACTAAGGCTTTGGTGCATTGGGGTAAGTTGAATTAGAAAGTCTAACAAAAAAGTCAAAGTTAAAGATGAATTGTGGGATCAAGTGTGTTGCATGTATTTGAACTTGGATACAGGTGAAAGAAACTAGTGAAGATGAGTCCCTTATTCTTGATGCAATTGAGGTGGTTAACATATTAACAGGTGAACGTTTTAAGGATAGTTTTTTTTTTAATATGTAATTAGAATGTTAAATCTGATTAGTTGGTTTTAGTTAACAAGTAGTGAAGATGAGTCCCTTATTCTTGGTGCACTCGTGTTTGTTTTATGTATAAACCATTTCTGCATACAGATATGAAATTGAGTTAATTATTAACGGGTTGAATGGACTATCCGGTTAGATCCTTTTTTCAGTACCAAATTATACATTCCTTTGAAATTCAGTCTACCCAATAACCTAAACCTCAATCCATAGTAATGTGGTGATGGAGACTGGCAAGGGCTGACCCAAGTAGTTCCACCTGGAAGCAATTCATTATTCATGATTCAATATTAAGTACCACTTTATTTTTTCATACCACTTGTAAATCTGATTCCGTCCCATCTCCAAATGGCCGTCAACCAACATATAGCATGGTCGTTTGACTTTTATAACTTTGATATTTTTTAATGTTTGACTTTCTTTTTTATAAACTTTTCATACAACCTTCTGATTTTTTCAAACGACATTGAAAAAGTCAAACGGGCTTCGATGTGTTGTAAATGGCGGTTTGACTGTGATTTGATCAAAAAGATGTTACCATCCTATACCTAAATTATATGTGTGCATGGCTGCATGCTACCTTTTCAACGTCTTGCCATATAACATCGGTGACTAAATATCATGGGGCTTTTGCACCAGGGTATTATAACAGTCACTCTTGTGTTACACAGATTGGAAACTATTTTAGACGTCGCCTTCTTCCCGAAACCAAATCGCGGCACGTCTAAAATAGTTACACAATAGAGAATGTAACCCTGGGAGACGGGTTCCGATGAAGGAAGATGCAGTGGTTGCAACGACGGTGACAGTGGATGCCAAGATGGTGGTTTGGTTTGGTTTGATCTTGTGTTGTTTCTATATGGGTGGGGGGTCTCAAATCCATGATAAGCCTTTTTGCCCTATTGCTCAATATCGATGTGCACATCAGAAATCACTAAGTGTAGTGTTATCATCCAAGTTGAACGATAACATGTTTTGTTCTTATCGCTAAAGTTTTTCTGCTCGTCACTCAAGTGTGAAGCTTGAAGAACTCAAGTGTTTTACTTATCACTCAAGTTGAGCAATAGAAGACTCTTATCGCTCAAGCTGAGTTTACTCTTATCGTTGAACTCGGAGGGTAGATTGGTCGCTCAACTTGAGCAAGAAACCCACACTTGTACCTTTTTAGCTTTTATATGATGTAATAGTCTAGTTGTACAATGTGCTTTAACTGTTTGCTCTTGTATTAGTATATAGGGAACTTTCACATTGTAAACCCCAATAGTGGTGTACGGTTCTAAGTCCTTGAGTATGAATACAACTGAGAGCAATTATTCACCCATTGTGTGTTCTTGTATTTGTGTGTATTCTACTTTTCATTAGATTTCTTCTTGTGTTATTACTTTCTATGGATTGATCATTGATTTATATATTCTAAACTTAGATTAAATAAATAAATTGAGAGAAACACCTACAAAATATTTTTAAATTATAAAAAAAATCATTTTTTAACATATACGAGCCATATACCAATACAACCTGTATCTTTGGATACGAGCAGTATTGTACAATACTACTCATATGCAAAGTGTGTTAGTACAACACTTGGTGTGTCCCTAACAAACCGCTATAAGGTTAAGAAGAGGACAAAAATATAATTATATACAATTTTAAGAATTTAAGTAATTACATCTTTTAAAACTTATGATAAAATCCTTTAATGCTAAATGAGTGATAAATCGTTTTATAAATGTAAACTAATAAGGAATCAATGATGGACATAAAGGAAAATTATTAAGTTTAATATTCTTAAATTTGTTTAAAATTTTAAATTATAAAAATGTTTCTTTTTAAATTATTTAAATTTTGTTTGGAACTTTTTTTTTATTTTAATATTTTTAAATTTGTTTAAAACTTTAAATTATTAAGATGTTTCTTTTTAAATTATTTAAATTTTGTTGGGAATATTTTTTTGAAATATTTTAAAACATTATAAATTTTTGTTTTAGAACATTTTAAAACATTAACACTTTTACATAATAGATCGTGATCATTTATCTTTATTTTTCAGTTAGATTTCGTGTTCTTTAAACTCTTATTTTTACTAAAACGTAGTTTTTAGCATAATTATCTTTTAGCTTATGGGATGGTAGCAGCCTCTAGGAATACGTGATAACAGCTTGAGGTCTCGATAGTTTTGATAGATCAATCACAACCATAAAATGAATATCATTAACAACCGTTCAATTCCTAAACTTGTCCATATGCCATCCAATCTTGTATCTTTTCATTGCTTTTGAACAGCCCCTAAGCCAAAGATAAAGAGTGGAAAACAATATCTCTAATACCTATAATCGTTTCCCCCTTTTAATGACCTAAAATTGTTTTTTTCTCAATCTGAAAAACACATACGTTTATATAGGGGTCAGTTCTAACACAAGGTACTATTTTACCTAAAAAAACTTATGAATCAATAAGAATGTGTTGCTGGTTCTATAGGTAACTTGTATTTGCATCCATATATGATATATTCTCCCTGAAAATATCATGGTTAGGGTGTATGTAATACCCTCATGGGTAAGGGCACTGATGCCTAATTGGCATCGTTAAGGAGCCCGTACACCACGTCGCCCCATCAT
>JBCNJP010010595.1:0-21351 GCA_039602395.1 Deinandra increscens subsp. villosa
GTATACAACTTATAATTTATTTACTTTTGAAGTTTGTGAGAAGGGTAAAAGAAATCTGGACTTTCTGAATTTCATGTTAATAGTTTGAAAAGAAGTTTTGATATTTTACTTCGTATAATTCTTTTTATATCACAGTCTCAGGTATTTACTCGGGTCACTAACTAATAATAATAATAATAAATTTTTATGTTCACTTTTATAACAATTATGTCATTTATCCTATCCTATTTATCCTAACGTACATTTAATTTTTTTTAGTCAAGTTCAGTCAGTCATGTACATTACAAATGAGAGTATTTTGTTCTTTTGTTTTTCTTTTCTTGAACTATTCTTTTAATTAGCTAAAAGTTGTAAACTAAAATGAAAACGAATATATAACTGATTGTCTATTCCAACCCACTCTCCCTCTCGTAACCCCCCCCCCCCCCAATCATTACCACCCCGTCGTGATGGCGATCTAGACGAACCCGAGCCGAGCCCGTCCGAAAGTCCAAGGCCCGTCTCCATCGGGGTTGAAGATTTTATCAATATTATTATTTTAAATACTTTATTTAGTATTTAATAGTTTCTTTGTTAGTTTCTTCTCTTGTTTTCCAAGTTTGTCATTGTCTATTTAAGAACATAGTATTTCATATTTTAGGAGGTTGAATTGATTGAATAAAGTATTTCGTTTGGAGGTTTTTTTCCAAGCATTCTAGCGTCGGTATTTGGCATAGGTTTACTAACGTTGGTAATTGACGTTAGGGTTCATCGTTCTTGACATAGATCAAGTTGGATTATCTATCCATCACGCTATCAAGTGGCATCAGAGCCAGGTCGGATCACCGAAGCAATCCTCGTAGATTTGCCGCCAGAGGCAACGAAGATTACTACCGTGACCCGAAAGATGAAGAAATCAAGAGGTTGCAACGAGTTCATGAACTCAAGTTGCATCCGTTCTATGAAGGCACACCCAGATTTGATGAAGACGGAATAATACTCGACAAGGAAGAGTGCTTGTTGATCCAAACACTTCTTGGCTGGATTACTTGTCCACCGTCCACTACCCCACCTACACAACCCACACAATCTGCAACGTACGGGTATTCCGCGCCACCTGGTTTCCCGCCGGCAGTACACTTCCTGCAAGAAAAACCTGCTCCATCCGCACAAGCTGCGCCTATAATTGGGATGGGCAAACAAAGAAAATTATCATAAATTTTGTCCTATATGAAGCACGATTCGATTTCTTTGAATATTCTCTATGTTTGAAATTTCAAGGTGGTAGGCATTTATTTTTGCAACATATGGACAACTTTAACAGTAACTAGGGGTAGATCCGGCCACGCGTTGCAGCAGTTGTTGTTAGAGCTTCGTAGCAACCTGTGTCCAGATCTGTTACTTTATAAGTTGAACTTTATATAACCTAACACAAGTATCATTTCTAAGGTCAATTTGCTCATGAGTTACAAGCCAAAATTGCAGCTTTGTATTAGGCTGCTTTCTGATATATAAAGGGTTAAGTTTGGGAAACAGAACATAGTTTCTACAGGCTACTACATTCATTGTCTATAAGTCTTTCTTGTTTTTAAGCGGTTTACCTATAGAAACGTCGAGAGTATGAGATAGTTAAGTACAATATTTATATTATAAAACCTAAAAAAAATTCTTTTTTTGGAAACACTTGCAAAACGTAAAGTTTGTTAACCGGGTTAGAGAAAACCTGTACATATTTACAAAAATAAAATATGATGGTATAATATGATGTTATACCCAGTAGAATATAATGTTATACCCGATTTGAAATCTTATATTGTACCTAACCAATCCGTCAAGGAATAAGTTACGAACAAAATATACTTATAATTAACTTACTAGTTTTTATCCCTGTGTGTTACACGGGTGACTTTTTAAAAAAACTATAAATACATTCATAATCTACGACAATTATGTATTTTTATATCTATTAAACTCAACTAAAGTAAAAAAATTATAAAATTAAATAGAATAAAATATTTTATATTACATGCATAATATTTAATTAAAATATTATTATGAATAAAGTATTATAAGCCTTATATTAAAGTATATGCAATAAAGTATGTTATTTTAATAAAATATAATATATATGCAATAAAAGTATTATCTTGAATAAAATATTAACCTTAATATTAAAATTCAGTATTTGGATAACTACTAACTTTAATATAAAAATGTGTATTTGAATACTTATTGGATAATTATAGTTTAAACTAAATAAACCTTAATATGGAAATTTAGTATTTTGATAATTATTTATTAAAATTTTGACTTAATCCAAAATTTTATGGTGATACCAAGTGTCTTTTTATACTATTAAAATATAACCAAACTTTTTGTTTATTATATAATATAGATATAAATATAGATATTAAGAAAATATATAATATTAATAGAATTTATAAAAATAAAAAAAAAATTAGGCAAAAAGGAGTTCCAATGTTTTGAACCCATGCCCCTCATTTACAAACTCAATTACTTGCCATTGAACCAACTTTGCATATGTTAACTAATTTGCTAAACATAATATATAAAGAGAATAAAAAGTTAACATGTTAGCAACCAAGCTAGCATGCATGTTCCTTGTTTGACATTCACAATAGTATATATGTAATTTCTTCCCTTTTGTTCAAGCTCGTATTTTTGACGTTCTAGAGACTCGAGGACGAGTCTTTTTCGAAGACGGGGAGAAGGAGAAGAAGGTGGGAAGGCCCGGTAACCCAATAGACCCGGGACCCTCCGGTCCGAATGATATATGTTTAGTGGCTTTTACATATATATCATTCTTAAGTCATTTTATATATATATACCCAAGCCTAAAGCTTAATTATATATATCCCTTTCCTAAACCATATATATTACATATTTACCCAATTCATAAAAAAAAATTATCAAATGACTTTAATACCCTTAATGAGTATATACATATTTCCATAATATATATATTATATATATATATATATATATATATATATATATATATATATATATATATATATATATATATATATATATATATATATATATATATATATATATATATATATATATATATATATATATATAGAGAGAGAGAGAGAGAGAGAGAGAGAGAGAGAGAGAGAGAGAGAGAGAGAGAGAGAGAGAGAGAGAGAGAGAGAGAGAGAGAGAGAGAGAGAGAGAGAGAGAGAGAGAGAGAGAGAGAGAGAGAGAGAGAGAGAGAGAGAGAGAGAGAGAGAGAGAGAGAGAGAGAGAGAGAGAGAGAGAGAAGAGAGAGAGAGAGAGAGAGAGAGAGAGAGAGAGAGAGAGAGAGAGAGAGAGAGAGAGGAGAGAGAGAGAGAGAGAGAGAGAGAGAGAGAGAGAGAGAGAGAGAGAGAGAGAGAGAGAGAGAGAGAGAGAGAGAGAGAGAGAGAGAGAGAGAGAGAGAGAGAGAGAGAGAGAGAGAGAGAGAGAGAGAGAGAGAGAGAGAGAGAGAGAGAGAGAGAGAGAGAGAGAGAGAGAGAGAGAGAGAGAGAGAGAGAGAGAGAGAGAGAGAGAGAGAGAGAGAGAGAGAGAGAGAGAGAGAGAGAGAGAGAGAGAGAGAGAGAGAGAGAGAGAGAGAGAGAGAGAGAGAGAGAGAGAGAGAGAGAGAGAGAGAGAGAGAGAGAGAGAGAGAGAGAGAGAGAGAGAGAGAGAGAGAGAGAGAGAGAGAGAGAGAGAGAGAGAGAGAGAGAGAGAGAGAGAGAGAGAGAGAGAGAGAGAGAGATATATATATATATATATATATATATATATATATATATATATAGAGAGAGATATATATATATAGAGAGAGAGAGAGAGAGAGAGAGAGAGAGAGAGAGAGAGAGAGAGAGAGAGAGAGAGAGAGAGAGAGAGAGAGAGAGAGAGAGAGAGAGAGAGAGAGAGAGAGAGAGAGAGAGAGAGAGAGAGAGAGAGAGAGAGAGAGAGAGAGAGAGAGAGAGAGAGAGAGAGAGAGAGAGAGAGAGAGAGAGAGAGAGAGAGAGAGAGAGAGAGAGAGAGAGAGAGAGAGAGAGAGAGAGAATATATATATATATATATATATATATATATATATATATATATATATATATATATATATATATATATATATATATATATATATATATATATATATATATTTTACATTTTTCACATTCTAATTCCATTCATTACATATTTGTCTAAGAAAAACATATATTACATATTTCACCTTCTATATTACACAATTTACAAATCTCACTAAAATTAACTTATTATATGACTTGAAAAACATTTCTAAATAAATACAAATTCAAGATTTTATTTCAAAACAAGAATCACCCATAATTGACGAGTGTCTTAAACAAGTGCATATCAAAATACAAAGTGCCAAAAATTTACCACGTCTTAAACAAGTACATATGAAAATACAAAGTGCCAATATACATATGAAATATCAAGAATTCAATCTCTCAACTTAGAGTAATTATTTTCTCATCCCCTTTTACTTGTTAACTCTTCATCTTGAGAAGCTGCATTTTTGCATGTTTTTTGACGATGTCCATATTCACCGCAACGCCCACATTTTTGTCTCTTCTTAGGCTCATCGAACTTGATCTATGTCAAGAACGATGAACCCTAACGTCAATTACAAACGTTAGTAAACCTAGGCCAAATACCGGCGCTAGAATGCTTCAAAAACACCTCCAAACGAAATACTTTATTCAATCAAAATTAACCTTCTAAAATATGAAATACAATGTTCTTAAATAGACAAAGACAAACTTGGTAAACAAGAAAAGAAACTAACAAGGAAACTATTAAATACTAAATAAAGTATTTAAAATAAAATATTGATAAATCTTTAACCCGATGAAGACGGGTCTTGGACTTCCGGACGGGCTCGGCTCGGATTCGTCTAGATCGCCATCACGTCGCCACCCACCTACGATCGTCATTCCCACGCCAAACCAGATCAAAATAAAAATTTATAAATTACTCTATTTATTATGTAAACCTTCTGCAATTATTATTTATTTAGTTGATTTTAGGATGGTCGGTTGAATCAAATGATAACCCATTTGTTGAAATATGAAATAAATTGTTTTTCATTTATTTTTTATGATAGATATTCATTATCCATGATATATATATACACAGACGTATATAAATAAAAGGGGGTTCAAAAGGGAATTTAAAAAAAAATAAAGATTCATTGGGAACCAGCCCAATCAAACATCGATTGAACTAATTTCAGCGGCGTTACAACTGGCTTGTTTGATAGAATTTTGGGTCATTGATCTTGGGAATCAATGGTTTAGATATATTGATAGAATTTGATAGAATTTCTGAGCGTGAAAAAGACTGTGATGTGGTAAAATTGTAACACCCGTATACAATTTGATGCCAAACTTAACACATTTACATCGTTAAAAATTGGTCCCAGAAAATTTTTTTTGTACAAAACATATGATTTAACAATCATAAACACCATCATTGTGGTTCCCATTTACGAAATATACCTAGTAATGAGTTTGACATTTAAAAGTGATCATTAACTTGTACATAAATTCTTTTTACCGCAACACATGACGGGTCGTTCGTCCTTTGGGTGATCGGTTCTTCAATCGTCTTGATGAGCATCCTTTAAGCTTTCCCCTTTTTGTACCTGCAATTTACTCACTTTCAATAGTGAGTTTCTATTGCATCAACATGTATAAACATCATTAACAATGATAAACAACAATTAAATTCAGAAAAGGGTTCCTAGGCGTATCGCCTAGATCTCCATTATTTCCAAGCGATACGCTTGGTTCTTTAGGCGTATCGCCTTCTGCTCCAGTTGCTCCAAGCGATACGCTTGGAGCCAACTTTCCAGGGGTTTGGCCGAAATCTGGCCTGTTCAATACTTAGCCAATATTTTGGCTACTTCACCTGTTTTTACCAGTTTGCACCAGACCTGTGGGGACTTTATATCTACTCTTAGAATGTCCCAAAACACATTTTTAAGCATAAAGACTATACATTTACATACCTTGGCCATGGGTTACATTTTGATAACAAATCCCGGATTCTCTCGACCCGTTTGACCCACTTAGAGGTTCCTTGTGGCAACTATCAATGTTACCTTCCAAGATTTACCCATCGCTTATGGTTTACAACTAGAACATAATGCAAGCAATATATAACATCAAAGCATTTGCATATATACCCATAGTTAGTTTCACGCTTCCGTTATGAGTCTAGCTTTGCACATTACCATACACTAAGTTTTTGACATAGTTCATACAAATCTCACCCTACTTGTCATTGGTTCAACTAATCTTTTAGTTGCTATCCAAAATATCTTTGTACCATTATTTGACCCGTTAAGACGGGTCCTTGCCCTTGGTTTACCCCAAATGCCTCACTTGACCACAATTAAGCCTTGGAATCTATGGTTCTTTAACCATTTAAGATTTCCATTCTTTTGTTACTTGGCATGAGCTCTACAAGCCCATTTTAGCCATTGTAATTTTCATACGTTATTCGATTCATCCGAATCTTTTCTATGGTCAAGTTTATCATTGGAGAACCTATTGGCTTTGAGCTTCACGGTTCCTAGAACCATTCGTCGCCCATTATACACTTCATAGTTTATTCTCCCAAATAGTAAAAAAAAAACACATTTACTTATCTATATCATGTAACATAATTAATGTTACACATACCTTTGGTTCCTACAACCATTATCAATCAATTACCCATTTGGCCATTTTTTTATGGTCCCTATGTATCAATTAGTAAGTTTTATTCTTTGACTCATTGTAATGAAATCTTTAGAATCATTCGACCCATTTAACCCATTAGCATGAATCCTACGATTCATTTACCGCTAATATCATACATTCTTATGGCCATGGTTCCTATGGACCATTTAGTTATGTATTGTTCTTTGACCCATTACCTTCTTAGAGCTTAACTCTAATTATTTTACCTTGTAATTATACGCAATTCAACAACTTGCCTCGTAGGGAAAGTTTATCACATTTCATAAAAATCATGCATTCTATATCATTCATGCAAATATGAGTCATTAACAAAATATGTAACATAGCATAGATGTTACCTCGTGAGCTTGAGCTTATGTTCCTTGGGTAGTTTAACCTTTACTTCGTTTACCTCAAAGCATATTGTCATTTATAACTTCCATCATGCCTCTTTATCCGTTTGACCCGCTCGCATCCAAGCCTACAACTTAGCAAGCTCCCATGTAAGGATAAAGGTTAAAGCTTTCATAGCATCCTTTTTATGCTCAAAATCGCAGCCCCTAGTCCTCTGGATTGCTGATTTTCGATTTGGGCAAGAAGAAGGTGAGGCTGGGGTTTGGAGATCGTAAATCACGATCCAGACTCTCACCCTTTTTCTTTTTGTTTAATTTAGTTTCTCTAAATTGCATTATAAGTCCTTCAAGATCTATATTTAGGTTATTTAATAACCTAAACTTTCATATTTACATCATAAGTCCCCCACTTCTACCTATTTAATAGATGACACACAATTTTAATGTACCCATAACCCGGATTCACGCTTAACGTGAATTTAACGGGATTTTAGTCATTTTAGAATCGGGATGTTACAAAAATTAAAATAGCTTACAATTGTGTACTTATTTCAAGTTCCTTCAATTTTTTAAATGCATATAACTTTTTTTACAACGTTATTTTTTCTTTATAAATTACACCTTAAAATCAAGCATTTTATACTCTTTAATTTGAACATGATACTATTATATATTTTTATTTTGATTTTTATCTAAAATAGTGTCTATGTGCTGCCGTATAACCTGCGTAATTATAAACATAGTGTTAAGTATTTGGTGTCATTCTTGAAACTGGAAGGGTGCTCGGAGTCTAATAACATTTAAGAATCATTAAGTGACCGTTGTTTGTTTTAAGCTGGTAAGGTGTTGTTGAAGCACTGTAGGGTGAAGACAATAGGCCAGAAAAAGTAGAGGAAGGAGATTGGGACGAAACGTATGCCAAGGCACACAGTTCTATCATCCTCAGTTTGGGCGACAAAGTATTGAGAGAAGTCTCAAAGGAAACATCAGCAGCAGGTATCTGGTTAAGGTTAGAAAGTCTTTACATGACTAAGTCTTTAGCTAATAGGCTTTATTTGAAAAAGAAGTTGTATACCTTTCAAATGATGCCTGGTAAGACCTTATATCAGCACATAGATGATTTTAACAAATTGATACTTGACTTAGAAAATATTGAGGTTACTTTAGAAGATGACGACCAGAGTCACCAGACCATATTGTTCTTGACTTCCCCGCCATCATCCTTAGAACATTTTGTAGATACATTGATGTATGACAGGGAAACATTAGGCATGGAAGAAGTTTTAGTTGCTTTGAACTCTAAAGAATTGAAAAAGAAGATAGAGGTTAAAGAGCAAAATGATGGTCTTATTGTGAGAGGCGGGACTGAAAATAGGGAGTATTAGTCAAATAGGAAAAAGGGAGGTAATAGATCTAAATCAAGATTTAAGAGAAGGTGCTTTATTTGTCAATCTGAAAAGCACTTGAAAAAGGACTGCTCTGATAGGAAATATTACAATAGGAATGATGGCAATAAGAATGGTTCTAGTTCTAGGTATGATTCTAAGAATGTTAGTTATAATGTTGAGGTTGATAGTGAAGGTTATGAAAGTGCTGAGGTCATGGCTGTTACATCAGAGAGTTATATGAATAACTGGATCTTGGATTCAGGTTGTTCATTTCATATGACACCCATGAAGGAAGTTTTTCAAAATTTAAGTTTTGAAGATAGAGGAATAGTTCAATTAGGTGATGACAGACTCTGTAAGATTGTAGGAGTGGGTCAAGTGTGTCTTAAATTAGATAGAGGTAATGAACTTACATTAAAAGATGTAAGGTATATACATGATCTAAGGAGAAGCCTGATATCATTAGGGACCTTAGAGAAAGAAGGGTATTCTGTTAGCTTGAAGAATGGTAGGCCAAGATATGTAAGGGTAATTTGGTCATGTTTACAGGAACCAGGATGGGAAATAATTTGTATTTCCTTGATGGAGAAGCTAATGCCAATATGGCTTCTAGTACTAAGGAAACTAGGAATGATAAGGCTAAGTTGTGGCACATGAGGTTGACTCATACTAGTAAGCAGGGATTGAGTGAGTTGGTTTCACAAGTGATAATATCTGGATTAAAGGACTGTGACCCAGGTTTTTTATGATAATTGTGTCATAGGAAAGGCTCATAGAATTAAGTTTGGCAAAGGTAAGCATTATTCTAAGGAGATTTTAGAATATATACATGTTGATCTGTGGGGGCCTACTAAGCATCAGTCACTAGGAGGAGCAACTTATTTTTTGTCTGTTATAGACGACTATTCCAGGAGGGTTTGGGTATTCTTGTTGAATAATAAGAGTGAGACTTTTTAGAAATTCAAAGAGTGGGTGTGTTTGATAGAGAAACAGTCAGGATGTGTAGTAAAAAGGTTAAGGACTGACAATGGTTTAGAATTTTGTAATAAGGAGTTTGATGATTGGTGTAGAGTTAGAGGCATAGGAAGGCATAAAACTGTTGCCTACACCCCTCAGCAAAATGGTCTTGCTGAGAGGATGAATAGGAATCTCTTAGAAAAGGTTAGATGCTTACTATTGAGTGCAGGAATGCCTAAAAGATTTTGGGGTGAAGCTCTAAGTCATGCTGCATATGTTGTCAATAGGACACCATCATCAGCTATACAAATGAAGACTCCAATGGAAATGTGGAGTGGAGTGAAACTAGATTTAAGCCATTTAAGAGTCTTTGGTAGCTTAGCTTATGCCCATGCTAATACTGGAAAGTTAGATCCTAGAGCTGATAGGTGTGTGATGCTTGGATACCTGATGAGTGGTGTTTAGATACACTATATTTCATGTTAAGTTTTATCTAAATGCTCCAATATGAAAATGCAAATTGTGATACTTTATACTATTATTAGTATTTAGTAGGGTGTGAAAGAAAATTGCTTATATATTATAGTTAAGTTGAACTTGAACATAAGACGAAGACGTCAGTGCGTAGAGCTTCATGATCGTTTCCTTTATAATTTAATTTCTAATTATTTGAAAATTGAATATATTAAAGAAACGAAAAATTAAAATAAAAACTTAATGTTGTTTTATGCCATTTCGTGACATAGCAGAGAAAAGAAAAGGGAACTTGGGCTTTAGGCCTATAAGAGAAAAATGCAGCAAACTCAATTAAAAAGGGCTGGAATAATTCGTAAGAGGAGAGTTCGAGGTTCGGGGGATGGACGGCTGCAAGGCAGCAGCCTCCTTGGCTGCTTGGCTAGGATCTCAAGTTCGACAAAAAGTAGATGGTTTATTTGGCATAGAAATCGAAGCAGGAAAGATTAAGGGTGATTTTTCTTTGTATTCATATTTTATTTTGTATTACAAGTTAAGTATTTGATTGATTAATTTTAATGAAGAATTATATAGTGACAGTATCTGATTTCTTTATTATTATGGTCGGTTAAATTTTCTTGTGATCATACCCGGGTGTAGGGATAGTTTAGGGTTTGTGATTTCTTTGTTTGATTGCTTAATGACTGGGTGTAAATTCAATCATTCAATTGGTGATTGAGTGAAAAGCCATTGATTTATTTAATTCGATTACAGGTTTGTTTTACTGGTTTTGGATTGCTTGCTTGTTAATTGTCGACTTAGCTTTTAAGTAATTACCAACTCCATTTCTATCAAATTGACACACACTAAGACAACATCTTAGCTGAAGCCGTTATTCGGTTTCGGACCGTTAACCAGCATCCGTCAGATTCCTCGGTCTTGTGTGAGTCTTTCAAGTTAAATAAGATAATCAAGTCATGTCTATGTGACAGTTTTTACACAGTCAAACTTAGATTTCATTGTCCTTTGCTTACCTGAATCATGGTGTGATCATATTTTTAGTTATTGTTATTCTCGTTATTATTTTTCGATTCGAAAAAAAAATAAACTTTTACACTTTTTAGTTTTTTAGATAGTTTAGTTTAAATAATCAACAGGATATATAGCACTAACCACACGCTCCTCATGGATACGATACCTGACTTACCCTAGCTACCTAGGTTAATAAGGTTTTTGACTGACCCTAACGACAGGTCATCAATACCCAGAAGGAGTTAAGGGGTATAGGTTATGGAAAATGACACCTAAGGGGGAATCAACTATTATAAGTAGAGATGTGGTTTTTAATTAAAATGTGTTCTATAAAGACTTATTACAGTTTAGTGATAAAAGTGCTCCTATAGAGGTGACCAATTCAGATAAATTTCAGTTTGAGGTGGAGGATGGAAGAAAGAAGCCTATAGCCCAGGAAGTGAGTCATTCAAGTAGTGATGACAATGATGATGATGATGACAACCATCATCATGAACATGATGAACCAGGTAACATAGGTCAAGGTAGTGGTTCACATGGGAATTCAGGGAATTCTAGTGGTGTAGGTGATCCATCTTATAGCATAGCAAGAGACAGACCTAGGAGAGAAAGAGTTATCCCAATAAGATTTAGGAATAACCAAGATCTTGCTGCTTTTGTTTTCAATGTGGCTGCCATGGAAAGTATTATGGAGCCTATGACATTTGAAGAAACAATTCAGTCACCTCAAAAGAATAAGTGGAAGGCTGCAATGGATGAGGAAATGCAGTCTTTGTGGAAGAATAGGACATGGACATTGGTAGTTCCCCTTAAGAATAAGAAGTTGGTTAAGTGTAAATGGCTGTATAAGTTGAAAGAGGGTGTGAAAGATGGAGAACCACCTAGATTTAAAGCTAGGCTGGTTGCCAAGGGGTTTACACAGCAAGAGGGGATAGATTATAATGAAATCTTTTCCCCTGTAGTCAAGCATACCTCAATAAGAATTCTGATGGCTATGGTAGCAAGTGAAGACATGGAGTTGGAACAACTAGATGTCAAGACTGCCTTCTTACATGGCAGTCTTGATGAGGAAATATACATGACACAACCTCAGGGGTATTTTGGGAAAGGACAGGAAAACAAAGTGTGCCTGTTGAGAAGGTCTCTTTATGGTCTGAAACAAAGTCCCAGGATGTGGTACAAAAGGTTTGATGATTATATGCTCAAGATTGGCTTTAACATGAGTTTATATGACCCATGTGTATATTTCAGGAAGTGTTCCTATAACTCTTTTGTTTATTTGCTTTTGTATGTTGATGATATGCTTGTAGCATGCAGGGACAAGTTAGAAATTTAGAAAACAAAGAGGATGTTGATGGAAGAATTTGAAACGAAGGAGCTTGGTGAGGCTAGGAAGATAATTGGGATGGAGGTTAAGAGGGACATGAGCAAAGGATTGATCAAGTTGTCACAAGAGTCTTATCTATGCAAGGTATTGGAGAAATATGCAATGGATAAAGCTAAAGCTGTATCAACTCCAATGGGTCCTCATTTCAAATTGTCAAAACAAGACAGCCCCAAGACAATGCAGGAAGTAAACTACATGACTAAGGTACCCTATGCAAGTGTTGTAGGGAGTTTAATGTTTTTAATGGTCTGCACTAGACCTGATATTAGTCATGCAGTAGGGTTAGTTAGAAGGTTCTTAAGTTGTCCTGGAAAACTACATTGGGAGGCTGTTAAGTGGATTTTAAGATACCTAAATGGTACTAGATCATTAGGTATAACCTATGGTAAACATAGTGGTCAAAAGTCAGTTGTTGAGGGATTTGTAGATGCTGATTTTGCCAAGGATAGGGATAAGGGGAGATCAGTTACTGGATATGTTTTAAAAGTATATGGAGGTTTAGTGAGCTGGAAGTCAACCCTTCAGCATGTTGTGGCTTTGTCCACAACTGAAGCTGAGTTTATTGCTCTTACTGAAGCAATAAAAGAATCTATGTGGCTAACAGGGTTTACAAAGGAATTAGGATTGAAGGTCTGGTCATCAATTGTGTGGTGTGATAATAAGAGTGCTATTCAGCTATCAAAGAATCAAGTCTTTCATAGCAGGAGCAAACACATTGATGTTAAACTCTATTTTATTAGAGAGGTTATATCAGCTAAGAAGGTTCAGGTTAAGTATGTGGATACCAAAGAGAACCAAGCTGATATTCTTACTAAATATGTACCATTAAACAAGTTCTTGTATTGTTTAAATGGGTTAGGAGTTAATGGATGACTCTGTTATAGAGAAATAGCAGATTTGTTCATGATCAGGAGTGTCATGAACATGTTAGTGTTCAAGTTAGATCCTTGAAGTTATTACTCTCAAATTTGATTAAGTTACCTTGGTGTGTAGTCACATTAGTATAGGAAAACCTATTAGGTCCCTACTATGCAATGATGATTACATTTCAGATTGGGGTTAATCGATTTGATGAGGTTTAAAGGTAATAACTTGACACTAAAGGTGGAGAATGTTAAGTATTTGATGTTATTGCGAAGTTATTAAGACTTGAGGGACTGCAAATAGAAATTCTCGTTTCTATTAAACTACAAGGTTTATTCTGTCATTCTTGAAACTGGAAGGGTGCTCGGAGTCTAATAACATTCAAGAATCGTTAAGTGCCCGTTGTTTGTTTTAAGCTGGTATAAAAGGGTGTTAATCATGTAGAATTGGGGATAACTTTGTTAATCGTTTCTAGTCCAATTCCTTTCATAGTTTTTCTTCATGTAATAAGCAATTACAATCGCATTTGTATTTCCAGTTTTCGTGTAATGAATCATTTGGATTTCTTGTCCATGAATTCGAAGTTCTTAGTTTCTGATTTGAGTTGATTTGTGAGTGAATTGATTTGTTCCGCATGATTGTTTCAATTCTACACATAGGTTGCATAATATTATCACATACCTTATGTAATTATTTATATAAGCTTGAATAATTATTTTATAAGTGTAATTATATAATAGGTTGTCATTATAAATATAGTTGTGTCATTATAAATATAGTTTTGTGATTTTCATATAAGTTACGTAATTATTTACTTTATGTGTGTAACGGATGAGATTACCATTTTCTCCGATACACGTAATGTGTTATATCCATTGTATGTTCTTAGATTTAATATAGTAATTTCATCCCATATATACTTATTTATTCTTTTGGATTTTTTAAAATGGATTGTTTTTGTTTGACTCTCTAAATTAAATTTCTATGGTTCCAAAACAATTTGAATATATCAAAATAGCAGATGGAGGAACATTATTGACTGAGACACTAACAAAATGTCCAATCTGTTCTAGATTATTAAAGCTGTTTTGAGAATCTAATAATTATTTAATTATTCAAAAGTAAAATCATTAAGGTTACTAGGGGACAAGGGGTTGCACATATTTCTATATCAAGCATTGTTGCATAAAGTATGATTGTATATCAAAATATCAGTGGTGGTGAGTTTTCTCCTATTGAAATAGTGGTGAGTTTTCCCTATTAGAATAGATGATCGGTTTTTCTAACTTAGTTTTTGACATTTTCCAACTCGGTTTTTTCATTTTTTTTTTTTGAGATTTTTTCCTCGTAAAAGAAAGAAAAAAAGTTTGGAGAACCAAACAAAGTGGGATGGTGGGTTTTGTTTTCCAATAGCCGTGTGTCAAATGTATATATCTAGTAAAATTCAGAGTTAATTTAATATTTTTATTTCTATAATCTGATTAAAAATATTAAAAAAAATCGTAAAATATGTCAAATGTATATTTTTACCTTTTCCTTCATTCTATATAAAATAGTAAAAAAATCAATAAACAAATTAAAAATATTAATTTTCAAGTTTATTTTTAATTTATTGAAAATCTAATTCATTATATTTCCTATATCTATCTCTATTCAATTAAACAATACTTAACTATATCTTTTTAAATTATTATTTTTCAATTTTCTACCGTTTATATCCAATCACAACAAATATAAAACAATGAGTATATGAATCAATAATAATCATCAATCATAATAGATCACTTGAATTTTACATTAGATTATAGGAATAACATATAGGCAATGGAATTAAAAAGGGGGAATTGCATTTATCCCCTACTTTAAACTAGATTTTATGTTATACACATATTTAGAATTATTCTATACAAATTGGATGTTGAGATGGTCTATGAGACCTATTAATGAAATTGTGTGAAAATAATGAACTTGGACCTACGGGTCATAATAATTGATAAATTGAAATGCTAAGGTCGTGTTTGGCGCGCCATAAGCTAGCTTATAAGCTAGCTTATCAGCTAGCTTATAAGCTAGCTTTTTGACGTTACCAAACGGAGCTTTTTAAAAAAGCTAGCTTTTTTTAAAAGCCCCGTTTGGTAACGTCAAAAAGACTTATAGCTAGCTTTGAAAAGCTAGTTGGAGTAGCTTTTCAACTAGCTTTTATAATATTTCCAGTTTTACCCTTCCCTAATATTTTGTTTTTAAATTTTCAATTTATTTATATACATGTACTTTTATGTCATTTTACATTTTTCAGCTAGCTTATCAGCTAGTTTTTACCAAACGTTATTTTTTATCAGCTAGCTTATAGTTTATCAGCTAGCAACTAGCTTATCAGCTAGCAGCTAGCTTATCAGCTGGCTTATCAGCTAGCAGCTAGCTTATCAGCTAGCAGCTAGCTTTTCAGCTAGTGCGCCAAACACAGCCTAAGTGGTTGGTAGAAGTGTTCAAAAGGGCATATAAACCTTCCCAAGACAAGAGTTACCAAAGTAAGAAAATTGGACCTACATGTCACAATGATTGATAACTTGAAATACTAATGGAATTGGACCTACGGGTCATCATAGTTGATAATTTGAAATGCGATGGGTCATGGTAACATTTTTCTATGATTATGCATATAGATGTTGATGATGTGTTTTTATGCTAAGTTTAATCCATATAACTTCGGTAGACTTGAAATTGGTATAAAATAGCCTTATGGGTCAAACGAATGATAGTATTGATATAATGTTATGTTTTGCCATGTTTAGTTCTTGTGGCATAAATAGACTTGAGATTGGTATAAAAGTTGTCTAATGGGTCAAAAGAACAATGTAAGAAATATAGGGTGAGAATGCAGCTTAACAGATTCGAACCCGGGTCAATTAGTTGTTGACTATATAAGAGAAATCTAGCCGTTTAAAGTTTTGAGGGTCAATGTTGTCTATTGACTTAAAGTCTGAGGGGTTTATGTGACAAGTTCTAATTCTCCTTAATCAGGTTGTTAGAATTCGTTAAATCGATTAGCAGAAGCAGGAGCTATAAGAATTGGGGGTTTTCAATCTGTTAGATGATCTTCTTGATTGTCAGTTTCATTGTAATCGTTTTCTTTCATTTCTTTGTTTCTCATTGTACTCTCTTAAATTCATCAATAAAGTTTGGCTAGATTTCTTCAATAGTTTTAACAATTGGTATCAGAGCCCGGTATTCGGCTCGAATTGAAGAAATTGATCAACAACTGGAGGTGTATGTGATTCCGCAATCTTCGAAATGGTGTCAACCAAGTTTGAGATAGAGAAATTTGATGGAACGAATGATTTTGGTTTATGGAGGTTGAAGATGCGTGCGTTCCTGGTACAACAAGGAATTGAAGATGCATTATTGGGAGAAGCCAATAAACCAGACTCGGTAGAGGAGAAAGATTGGAAGCCAATGTTGAATAAGGCACATAGCGCGATTGTTCTCAGTTTAGGAGATCGAGTGTTGAGGGAAGTCTCAAAGGAAAAATCGGCAGCTGCTATGTGGTTGAAGCTTGAAACACTCTATATGACCAAGAGTCTCTCTCAACGGTTGTATCTAAAAAAGAAGTTATACACATTCCAAGTATCATCAGGTAAATCAATTTCTGATGTATCTGATGAATTTAATAAGATAATTTTGGATCTGGAGAACATTGAGATTGAGATTGATGATGAAGATCAGGCAATCTTGTTCCTGTCTTCATTACCTCAATCTTATGATACATTTGTTGATACAATGTTGTATGGAAGAGATACTATCTCCATGGAAGAAGTTTTGGCAGCATTAAAGGCAAAAGAACTTAAGAAAAAGGGAGATGAAACTGATGAAGGTAATGGGTTGGTTGCAAGGGGCAGAAGTGAACAAAGGTCCTTTAAGCCAAGAAATAATTCAAGGTCAAAGTCTAGCACCAAGTTTAAGAGGAAATGCTATGTGTGTGGCTCTGAGAAACACCTTAAAAGGGAATGTCCAGAGAGGAAAAAGAAGAAGAATGAGTCTGGATATGTAAAAGGTGGAAACAATGGGCAAGTGTCTCCTGAAAGCTCTCAAGATGGTTATGAGAGTGCTGATGTGCTGGTCATTACAAATGAAGTCATTAAAGGAGAATGGATTATGGACTCCGGGTGTTCATATCACATGTGTCCTAATAAGGAATTGTTCTCAAAACTAAAGATGCAAGACTTAGATGAAGTGCATCTTGGTGATGACAGGGGCTGTAAGATCAGAGGCATGGGAGAGGTCATCTTGATTTCCTCTAGTGGCCAAGAATTCAAGTTAACAGAGGTGAGGTATATTCCCCAATTAACTAGAAATCTTATTTCACTTGGTACTTTAGAAGATCAAGGTTTAGGTGTAAATCTTAAGCATGGAAAGGCCAAGGTATCTAGTGGTTCCAGGGTGTTACTATCAGGAACTAGGAAAAACAACAATATCTACATCTTTGATGGAAGTGTCAAAAATACTTGCAATTCTGTTAATATGGTTAGTTCTAATGTAGAGAACACTGCTAATGTGTGGCATGGAAGGTTGGGTCACATGAGTATTCAGGGATTAACAGAATTAAGCAAGAAAAATTTAATAAATGTAGATGCCAACAAACTTGATTTCTGTGAACATTGTGTGTATGGGAAAGCACACAAGGTGAGGTTTGGGAAAGGTATACACAAGTCAACCAAGGTCTTAGAATATGTTCATACGGATTTGTGGGGTCCTGCAAGAACAAATACTATGGGAGGAGCTAGATATTTTTTTATCTATTATAGATGATTACACAAGAAGAGTTTGGGTATACCTCCTTAAGCACAAATCAGAGGCATATAAGAAGTTCAAAGATTGGAAAATTTTAGTAGAGAATCAAACTGGTAACAGGGTCAAAAAGATAAGGTCTGATAATGGGTTTGGAATTTTGTAATTCTGAGTTTGATGAGATGTGCAGGATAAGTGGTATTGCTAGGCATTTTACTATACCAGGCACACCCCAACAAAATGGCCTAGCAGAAAGAATGAATAGGACTTTATTAAATAAAGTCAGATGTATGCTATCAAGCTCAGGGTTGCCTAAGAATTTTTGGGGTGAAGCAGTGACAACTGCAGCATATCTTGTAAACCTGTCTCCATCTTCTGCAATAGGGATGAAATCTCCTATGGAAATGTGGACAGGTAGAACTCCTGATTACAGCATGTTGAGAACATTTGGTTCAGTAGCTTATGCACATGTAAGTCAAGGAAAATTAGAGCCAAGGGCTCAAAAGTGTATCCTGGTTGGCTATCCAGAAGGTGTCAAAGGTTATAGACTATGGAGATATGATAATGTATCTCCCAAGATCATCTTAAGCAGAGATGTTGTTTTTCAAGAAAATGTGTTATACAAAGACATAGTGAGAAACAACAAGTCAACTCTTGAAGAAAAGAGAGTTGAGATTGAGGTGGAGTTGGATTCAACCAGTGAGTTTAATAAGTCTACATCCAATGTTAATCAGCAAGAAGAACATGGGTTGTCTGAAAGTGATCAGCCAGTAGAGCATGAGTTACACTGAACAAGAGGTGCCTGATAGTGAAGAGGAAGACAAATCTCATCAATCTTATCAGTTAACCAGGGATAGAACTAAAAGGAAGGTTGTTAAGCCATTAAGGTTCAGAACCACTTCTAATGATAATGTTTCTGCTTTTGTGTTTAATGTTGCAGAAATTGAGGCTGCAACTGAACCATTATCATATACAGAGGCAATTAGCTGTGATCAGAAAGCTAAATGGCAGGAAGCAATGAATGATGAGATGGCATCATTAAAGGCTAATAATACTTGGGTATTAGTTACCAAGCCTGAAAATCAGAAGCTAGTTCAATGCAAATGGCTGTTTAAACTGAAAGAAGGGATTCCAGGTGTTGAGCAACCAAGATATAAAGCAAGATTAGTGGCCAAAGGTTACACTCAAAGAGCAGGAATAGATTATAATGAGATCTATTCACCTGTGGTAAGGCATACTTCAATAAGAATTATTCTAACTCTAACTGCTGTGTTTGATTTTGAACTTGAGCAGATGGATGTTAAGACAGCTTTTTTACATGGGAAGCTAGATGAAAAGATATACATGAAGCAACCACAGGGATTTGAGGTAAAGGGACAGGAGGATAAGGTATGCCTTCTGAAAAGATCATTATATGGCCTGAAACAATCTCCTAGACAGTGGTATAGAAGATTTGATGATCATATATTGAGTAGAGGATTTAATAGAAGTGCCTATGATCCTTGTGTTTATTTTAAAGAGTTTGGTCCAGGAGATTACATATATTTGTTACTATATGTGGATGACATGCTAATAGCATGTAAAAGCAAGGATCAAATCAATGCCACTAAGTCTATGCTGAAGGAAGCCTTTGATATGAAGGAATTAGGATGTGCCAAAAAGATATTGGGGATGGAGATTACTAGAGACAGGGAGAAAGGAGTGTTGTATTTAACTCAACAAGGATACTTGAAAAAGGTGTTGAAGTTATATAATATGGATAAAGCAAAGCCTGTTGTTACTCCAATTGGTGCACATTTCAAAGTATCATTAAGGGACTAGTCCTGCAACAGAAGAAGAGGCAAGGAAAATGGAGCATATACCTTATGCAAATGTTGTAGGTAGTCTGATGTATATGATGGTTTGTACCAGGCCAGACCTTGCTTATGCAGTTGGGATAGTTAGTAGATACTTATCTAATCCAGGAAAAGCTCACTGGGAAGTTGTAAAATGGATTTTAAGATATCTAAATGGAACTGCAGGGTATGGGTTAAAGTTTGGTAAGTGTACTCTGAGTGAACATGTGATCACAGGGTATGTTGATGCTGATTTTGCCAAGGACAGAGATAAGGGAAGGTCAGTGACTGGTTATCTGTTTCAGTTATGTGGAAATACAGTGAGCTGGAGATCATCTTTACAGAAGATAGTGGCTTTATCTTCCACTGAAGCAGAATATATAGCTTTGACAGAAGCTATTAAAGAGGCAATTTGGTTAAAGGGGTTCATAACTGAGTTGGGAATTGAAGATTGTTCAGCTATTGTTAAATGTGACAATCAAGGAGCCTTGCAGCTATCAAAGAATCAAATGTACCATGAAAGAACTAAGCATATAAATGTGAAATACCATTTTATAAGAGAAGTGATCAGTTCTGGTGAAATCACAGTTGGAGATATCAACACAAAGGATAATGTGGCTGATATCTTGACCAAAGCAGTTGGAGGAGCTGGTTTTCAGAAATGCTTAGATGGTATGGGAATTGGTTAAAAGGATTCACTTTTTAAAGGGATAATGTTGCTTGATTCATATGCATTATATTCTGAGCACATCAGGGTATTCAAACCCTGTGGGGTCAATGTTATCCGATGATGTTTAAGGGTATGATGGGTGTGAATTAGGTGCATTATATCAAGTGTTTAAATCTGCAGTCTCAAGGTGGAGATTGTAAGAAATATAGGGTGAGAATGCAGCTTAACAGATTCGAACCCGGGTCAATTAGTTGTTGACTATATAAGAGAAATCTAGCCGTTTAAGGTTTTGAGGGTCAATGTTGTCTATTGACTTAAAGTCTGAGGGGTTTATGTGACAAGTTCTAATTCTCCTTAATCAGGTTGTTAGAATTCGTTAAATCGATTAGCAGAAGCAGGAGCTATAAGAATTGGGGGTTTTCAATCTGTTAGATGATCTTCTTGATTGTCAGTTTCATTGTAATCGTTTTCTTTCATTTTCTTTGTTTTCTCATTGTACTCTCTTCAAATTCATCAATAAAGTTTGGCTAGATTTCTTCAATAGTTTTAACAAACAATAGTATCGATGAATAAGTATAGGATGGACCCTAGAGGTTATAAGATTGAATTAAATGGTAGAATGGTTATATAAATGACCAAAAGGTCGTAAAAGAAACAATGCTTATGAAAGAAGTGATGAACGACTTGTGGATTCGTGAAACATTTAAAAGCGAATTAAAGTACTCTTCGTAATGCAGTTAAATATGATGAAGGGTGAAGTGACTCTAATAGTCATGTAAAGCAAAGCTAGAAGAGAAAGTGATAATGTTGCGGGTTAACACATCATGCTTGGCCTTAAATATAGTTAAGCGAACTTTTTATTTGGATTATGAGTAATGGTATATGGTTAGCATTCTTAGTAT
>JBCNJP010010596.1:0-21345 GCA_039602395.1 Deinandra increscens subsp. villosa
TCATTTACTTTACAAGCTTTGTTGTCTTTGTCTTTCAAAAGTTTTTCAAAATGAATGAACTCAGTTTGGGATGTTCAAACGGTAGTGCTAACAAACCACCAATGTCCACTCCTGATGACTTTGGTACCTGGAAACTCATGATGGAAGGTTTTGTTAGGATCTTAGATCGCCGTATAAGGAAATCCTTGACTGAAGGTCCTTATTCTCCCACAGTTCTATCTGCTGATGACGCTGAAGTCAAGATACCAAAACCTTTAGATAAATATGTTAAATCTGACTATGCTGCTCTCGAATTTGACTATAAGGCATATTGAGCTCTACAGGTTGCACTTCCCAACTCCATTTTAAGTGGGTTTAAAGTTTACAAAACTGCACATAGCCCATGGAATGCCTTAAGTGAAATGTATGAAGGAACCAGCGAGGTTAAAGAAAACAAGAAAGATGTTTTAAAACAGAAATACGAGAACTTTACCTACAAATCTAGTGAATCCATGACCAACCAGTACTTGAGATTTGTTTCCTTACTTGATGAACTGCAAAAAGTAGATGTAAAACTAGATCAGGTCGATGTAAACAGAAAGTTTTTATGTTCTTTGCCTTCTGTGTGGACAGTTTACACTGTAAGCATCAGAGAATGTAAAAATTTGAAAAAGATGAGGCTTACTGAACTTCATGGCATACTCAATGCTTATGAAATGGAATTAAATCTTAAGCAAAACTTATCTTCTGAATCAACTCAGTTGTTTTCAACTGCTCTAGTGACTACTGATTTTCAAAACCAAAGATCCTCAAATTCATCTTTTTTCCAGTCACCTATAGTCAGTTTCCCTGAGACACCAAGGTGTCAAGAGAGTTTTCAAATTCCTTTGATAACTCTCACAATGCTTATGTAGCAACTAACTCATACCAAGGCTTCATTCCTGAAGACTTAGAATGTATAGGTGCTGATGACTTAGAAGAAATGGATATTTTGACCCAACTTGCTATGGTGTCTGTAAGAGCCCAAAGATTCTACAAAAGAACAGGTAGATCTTACAAAGGAGCAAAAGGTGCTCACATTGGCCTAGACAAAAGCAAGGTGAAATGCTACAATTGTCACCAACTTGGTCACTTTGCAAGAGAGTGCCCCCAACCAAGAAGGGAAGGACAGAATCAGGGTCAAACTCAGATGAAGAATCATGGTGGAAACAACCACAACAATTCAAGCAACAATTCTGCTCATAGTTCAGGACAACAACCCACCCAACCAAAACTAGCCGGAAGTCAAAACCATCAAAATGTGGTTGCTGTTGTAGCAAACCAAACTGAATGCGTTGAATGGGGAGACTTTCTAGCTGAGTTCGAGCCTATCAACCATGCTTTGATGGCCAAGCAAGATTCTCCTTCTAATCAGGTAAATTCAATTCCTGAAAAGGTTCTAGAAAACTTATGCAGTCCTGCCTGCATTGAACAGGTAACAAAGTACAGAAATCACAACACAGATCTGATTAATGAAGTTTCAAACCTAAAGGAGTTAAAGGAATGCTTTAATAAAACTGAGTCATTTTACATCACTAAGATTAACAACTTAAACAAAGAATATGAACAATTAAAGCAAACCAACTCCATTCTTGAAACACAACTGGATGATTTGTTGTCAAAACTTGAAAAATCAAGAAAAGAAACCAAAGAAGCTAAGGCTGAGGTTGATGTTCTTGAAATAAAACTAAAAGATGCTTTGTTCACCTATGATAAGTTTCAAACTGCAAAAAAGAAGGCTGAGAAACTATGGATGGGAGGGATGTATGGGAAAACTGGTGTTGGCTATAACAGTGTTGAGCCACCAATTGAATACTCACCCGCAATTGAACCAATCAAAGCCTTGTCAATAGAATGTAAAATTAGTCTCACTGTTGATGATACCTCATCACAGTCAAGCATTGAAAAATTTGTTGAAACCAAAAAGCCTGAAGTCAACAATGCAAGCACATCTGCATTAGTTGACCAATGAAAAATTTTGAAACCATCAATTGCCATCCCACCTCCAACTATTTATGAATCAAAGGATTCAAAAGTTGGAGGGAAACAACCTGAACAACCAAAGGGAAGTCAAACTCAAAGACTTAGTCAATTAAATTACAAGCAAATTACCAAAAATGAGTCTCCCAAGAAAAATGAGTTTTATGAAGCAAAAAGTCTTGAATGTGTTTTCTGTGGTGAAAAAGGGCACCTTGCTTCCATGTGCTTATTCAACCCATTGAGTAAAGTTCAACAACTTTAAAAAAATAAAAACCCAAATTTGCTCAAAAACCAAAAACTGATTTCCAAAGAAAGCTCACTGGTAGAATCTCACCTGTGAAAAGCCAAACAATGAAGTATTTTGGATCTGAGTCTAACAGGATTTTGTGGGAAATGAAAGAAATGCAAGTTTTTCTGTTTTAAAGAAAAATCATTTTCCGGCTGAAGTTTAACCGGAACAACTTTCCGCTCGAACTTCAGTTTAACCGAAAAAAAAAGCAGCCCAGATCAGCTACTGCTCCCAAGCAGAGACCAAAAGTACACTTTGCTGAAGGGTTTGAACTTTTTGAAAGCCAAGGTAAAAGAAATCCCTCAAGAGGAAAGACCACCTCAAGGGAAAGTTTTTTCAAAAGGCAAGAAACCGAACCAACCGGAATTATTTGCTAGCTTAAGTGGAAGTTACTGTGTTCCACATCAGGTTGAAAAATTTTCTCAAAGGTTTTCCCAATCACCTAAAAGAACTAAATTGGTCAATCAAGCTCACTGTTCATCTAGTGAAATACCAAAGAAAGTGACCAATAAACAGAAAAAATTCCGGGAATACCTTGAAAGAAAAATTATTGAGAGGAAAAACAACAAGAGTGAGAGATTAAGTCAAACAAGCACTCCCTATGAGAGCTTGAACCTTGATAATAATGATCTGCTTATTGATGCTCCAGTTGTGAATACTTTAGTACTCAAGGAGTACAAGTATAACGATGCTTATGGCAGACCCAAGAGCACTCATGCTTGGGTCCCCTATTAGATACTGATCAAATCTAATATGTGCAGGTGCAAAATAAAGGCGAACATAGCCTATGGGTAGTAGATAGTGGATGCACTTGCCACATGACAAGTGGTAATAGCGAAATTAACTTTGATTTTTAGATTAGGATTAATTGTGTGTTTTTCTTTTTCTTTGCGTGCTTAGTTAATTTAATTTTAATTAATTTTGCCTTAGGTTTTATTGTGTCTTTTAATTGTTCTCTGCTCTATTTTGTGTGCTTTAGTAAATTAGGTTTAATTAAATTGTTTGTGTGTTTTTCTAGTTTATGCCCCATACCCGTTCCAAAGGATCGCCTGAATTTTCTGCTACGTCCGAACCCGAGAGAGATATCCACGAGCGCATTCGTGAGCTTCGTGAGCGTCTCCAGTCCATTCGCGGTAGTAAGGTACACACCCCTAAAACCGTTTCTCGTTTACTTCCGCCCATCCCATTTCCTGATTTGAATATGGCTGCTAGACGCACTGTTCATGAAATAGCTAGTGACGGAGTCGTAGATGCTAGGTTTTTCATTGCACCCACCACCATTGCTAACACTGCCAACTGGCAAATTCCATCTCATGTCCTGAACACGTTAACCCAAACCATTCAATTCCATGGCCTAGATGAGGAGGACGCACCCGCTCACTTATCTCGATTCGTACGTATCTGTGCCACTTTTGGCCTCAATGGTGTTCAACCTGAAACCGTCTACCTTCGCTTGTTCCCATTTTCACTCACCGCTCGTGCTGCCCAGTGGCTTGAAACCCTTCCCGCAAACTCGATTGCCACTTGGGCCGATCTCCAACAAAAATTCCTGAAAAAGTATCATTCGCCCGCGAAAGCCGCACGTATGAGGGAGCAGATTCACTCTTTTCGCATGGACCCTGACGAGCCATACTATCTTGCGTACGAGCGCTTTAACACTCTTTTGAGCAAATGCCCCCAACACGGTTTGACTGATTGGGCAATCATTGAAAAATTTTACAACGGTCTCACCTACGAAACGCAAAAACAATTCAACATTTCTGCAGGGGGCCACATGATGGAGAAGCTGGGTATTGAGGAATTCAAGAACCTGTTTGAGAGTTTTGCCTTAGCTGAGCAGCAGAACCCCGGTGATCGTAGGGCCACTTTAACTCCAACGAAATCTTCACTTTCTACATCTCGGGGAGTTCACCACATGAGTTCTGACACTGTTGCTCAGGCCCAGTATGATGCTTTGCAGAAACAAATCAACGACCTTAAACTTCAACAGCAGGCTATATGTGAACTATGTCGTGGAGGTCATGACACGATCGACTGCCCACTTGCCGGCCAGGAGCAAGTGGATTTCATCTCTAACCGAAACCAGTTCGGTAACTCTTTTCAGTCAGGGTGTAGGACCAACCCCAATTCTGGTTGGCGGGGTGGCGCGAACCCCTCGGGTTTTCAATCGCGTCAGAACCAGGATAGCGGGAGTGATGCAGGGTCGAGTATGAAGAAGATTGAGGAAATGTTGGCTGCACAAATGCAATTGCTAAATCAGGTCGTGACACGTGATCAGGAGACGCAGCAGAAGTTGAAGGAACACGACACACTCTTTAGGAACCAACAGTCGGCCTTTCTAGATTTACAGCGTTCCGTAGGAGACATAGGAAAACAGGTTTCTGAGTTGGTAGGTAAGGGGGGGTCATTTTCTGGTAGTACACAAACAAACCCTAATGCGACCCTTAAGGCTGTGACAACACGTAGCGGTAGAGGCGGAGAGCAAGACCCACCGGCACAGGAGGAAGAGCCGGTGGATGAGGAGATCGAGATGGAGACTCCGGATGGGAGGGCGCACCCGAGGCTAGTCCCAGCAAGTACCGTGCCAACCTCCGAGTCTCCTGCACCTAAGGCAGCAAAGAAGAAGAAGAAGAAGTTCGAGCCAAAGGAGATAACTACTGAGGATTTGAGGCGAGTCCCCTACCCCGCCCGTCTCATCCAACAGAAATATGCGAGAGAGTACGGTCAGTTTCTTGACATGTTCAAACAGCTCAAAATCAATCTTCCATTCGTTGAGGCGCTCCAGCAAATGCCCAAATATGCCAAATTCTTAAAGGATCTCCTATCCAATAAGAAAAAGCTGGAAACGCTCTCGACCGTTACTCTCGATGAACGATGTTCTGCGGTGGTCCAGAACAAGCTACCGGAGAAACTGACTGATCCGGGCATTTTCACGATCCCGTGTCTGTTAGGTAGCTCGACTGTGAACCACGCGTTGGCGGATCTAGGCGCTAGCATCAATCTGATGCCCTATTCGATTTACGAGAAGCTAGGCCTCGGAGATCCGATCCCTACGCGCATGAGCATCTCATTAGCGGATCGATCCGTTAAATATCCACGGGGAGTTGTGGAGAATTTGTTGGTGAAGGTTGATAGATTTGTGTTCCCCGTGGATTTTGTGATCATGGACATGGAGGTAGATGAAAAATGTCCACTCATCCTAGGACGCCCCTTTTTGCGCACCGCCAAGGCATTGATCGATGTCTATGACGGGAAGATTACACTTCGTGTAGGGGATGAGACGATCACATTCGATATCATGCAGTCCATGAAATATTCTGTAGGTCAGGACGATTCAGTCTACTTCATTGATACTTTCATTTCTCATATGGATCGATGCCTTGACTACATTTGTGGAGCAGATTTGGTTAGGAGTGAGAGTGAGGCCCCGGCGAGTGAGGACCGGGGGGTCGATGATGAGGCTCACGAGGAGCATGTCTCGACTGAGGTAGTAGATGAGAGTTCTGAGGTTTTTGAGGTTAGTGGAGTTGAGGATTTAGGCAAGAAACCATCTTTAGAGGAACCACCGGTTTTAGAGCTTAAGGAGTTACCTTCTCATCTAGAGTACGCATTCTTAGAGGATGAGTCCCGTTTACCCGTCATTATTTCTGCCACTTTGACGGAGGAGGAGAAGAGGAAGCTGATACAGGTTCTGCGAGCGCACAAGCAGGCGATTGCGTGGAGATTGTCCGATATCAAGGGCATAAGCCCTTTGTTTTGCACGCACGCATACTCATGGAGGATGAGTATAAACCTGTAGTCCAACCTCAGAGGCGTTTAAATCCAAACATGCAGGAGGTTGTGAAGAAGGAGGTTCTCAAACTACTGGACGCAGGCTTGATTTATCCGATTTCCGATTCTACATGGGTCAGCCCGGTTCAGGTAGTTCCGAAGAAGGGAGGTATGACGGTTGTGATGAATGAGAAACACGAGTTGATCCCGAGTAGGACCGTCACAGGATGGCGTGTGTGTATAGATTACCGTAAGCTTAATGATGCCACTAGGAAAGACCACTTCCCATTACCCTTTATCGATCAGATGTTGGAGCGTTTGTCGGGTCAGCAGTATTACTGTTTTCTCGACGGATTTTCCGGTTATTTCCAGATTCCTATTGCACCCGAGGATCAGGAGAAAACCACCTTCACATGCCCGTACGGTACCTTCGCGTATCGCCGTATGCCATTCGGGTTATGTAACGCTCCGGCCACATTTCAGAGGTGTATGGTGGCCATCTTTCAGGATATGATCGAGACTTACATGGAGGTATTTATGGATGATTTTTCTGTTTTCGGGAGTTCTTTCGATCAGTGTTTAGGGAATTTGGAGAGGATGTTAGCTAGGTGCATAGAGACCAAATTGATGCTTAATTGGGAGAAATGTCATTTCATGGTCACCGAGGGGATAGTTTTAGGTCATAAGATTTCTCGTGCAGGAATTGAGGTTGATAGAGCTAAGAATGAGACGATTAGCAAACTTCCGCTACCCACTAATGTCAAATCTGTTAGGAGTTTCTTAGGTCATGCAGGGTTCTATCGTAGGTTCATTAAGGATTTTTCCAAAATCACTAGACCCATGACCCGTATCTTAGAGAAGGATGTTGCCTTTGAGTTTGATGAGAGTTGTTTGAAGGCGTTTGAGTTTCTGAAGGAGAGGTTAGTGAGTGCACCTATCCTGATAGCCCCCGATTGGAGTTTACCGTTTGAGCTTATGTGCGACGCTAGTGATTTTGCGGTAGGGGCAGTTTTAGGGCAACGTAGGGACAAACACTTCCACCCCATCTACTACGCGAGTAAGACTTTGGATAACGCTCAAGAGAATTACACGACCACGGAAAAGGAGTTTCTCGCCGTTGTTTACGCATTCGACAAATTCCTTTCCTACCTCGTTCTTTCCAAAACCATCGTTTACACCGATCACGCTGCATTGCGATACTTGTTTGCGAAGAAGGACGCGAAACCTCGTCTGATTAGGTGGATTCTTTTGTTAATTGAGTTTGATATAGAGATTAGGGATAAGAAGGGGGCGGAGAACGTAGCGGCCGACCACTTGTCACGCCTTGAGGACCCCGAGAGAGAGAGGTTGAGTGAGGAGAGCATAGGAGATACATTCCCGTTAGAGAGTGTGATGGTTGCTAGTGCGGAGTTTGTAGGAGTCACGAGTGCTGAGGAACAGGGCATGCCATGGTTTTCTGATATAGCTAATTACTTGGCTCATGGTACGATTTTAGACGATTTAACGGCCCAACAGAGGAGGAAATTCCTTAACGATTCTAAGCATTACATTTGGGATAATCCTTATTTGTTCCGGGTTGGGATAGATGGTTCTTTTAGGAGATGTGTGAGTCGTGAAGAGGGGTTATAAATTCTTAAGCATTGTCATGATGGTTTAGTTGGTGGACATTTCGGGCCTACCTATACTGCTAGGAAAGTGTTAGATTCAGGTTTCTATTGGCCGACATTATTTAAGGATGCTCATGAGTTGGTTAGGAAGTGTGATGCGTGTCAGAGAGCAGGTAACATCTCACACCGGAATGAGATGCCCCAACACCCTATCCAAGGTGTTGAAGTGTTCGATATTTGGGGCATTGATTTCATGGGTCCATTCCCCACATCCCGGGGGAATTGGTACATCCTCGTTGCGATTGATTATGTTTCTAAGTGGGTTGAGGCTCAAGCCTTGCCTACTAATGATGCGCGAGTGGTTGTGAGGTTTTTGAGGACACTGTTTAGTAGGTTTGGAACCCCTAAGGTGTTGATTAGTGATAGGGGCACGCATTTCTGCAATGCCCAAATGGAGAAGGTGTTAGCCAGATATGGAGTGAATCATAGGACATCGACCGCTTATCATCCACAAACAAGCGGTCAAGTGGAGAATGCTAACAGAGGGGTGAAGAGAATTTTGGAGAAAACTATCGGAGCTAATCGCAAGGATTGGTCCGACAAGTTAGATGACGCGTTATGGGCTTTCCGTACTGCGTTCAAAACACCCATAGGAACCACACCCTTCATGATGGTTTATGGGAAAACGTGTCATTTGCCGGTTGAGTTGGAGCACAAAGCCTATTGGGCTATTCGATCGATTAATCTTGATTTAGCCAAGGCGGCTAAGAACCGGTTTCTCCAAATTCATGAGGTAGAGGAGCTTAAAAATGAGGCGTATGAGAGGTCTTGGGGATATAAGGAACGCACAAAGGCGTTACATGATAGTAAGTTGAGAGGTAGGAAAGAGTTTAAGTGTGGGGATAGAGTTTTGCTATACGATTCGCGTCTTAGACTTTTTCCAGGTAAGTTGAAATCTCGGTGGAGAGGACCTTATGTTGTGAAGGAGGTGTTCCCGTATGGAACGGTTCAGTTAGAGTCGGATAGTGGAGTTTGGAAAGTGAACGGTCATAGGTTGAAGCACTACATAGGAGGACCGGTTGAGACGGATGAGGAGAACTTGGTTCTCCACAACATTGATGAAGAATGAGTGAGGAGGTAAGTACTCGGTGAAAATCCGAGTTGTAGAGTTTGTATAGTAGTTGCATGTGTGTTTTCTATTATCTTCGTGTGTGTTTTCGTTTTTCGTGTTTTTCGGTTTGTGCGTTTTTGTGTTTGTTTGATGTTTCAGGGAATTGAAGATGTCTGGAAGAGCGAATTCATGCGAAAATGGAGTCCCAGGTATGTATTGGTTAGTATAAATTCACAGGGCTTGAAAATCCAGGGTGATGAGAATTTTTTAGAAAAACATCGAAAATTTGACTAAGTATGGGAAATCTCAAAAATCCCTGGAAATCTCGTTCCAAGCGTATCGCCTGGGATGAGCATTACTCCAAGCGATACGCTTGGAAAGGGGGTCAACAGGTCGTCAACGGGCTGTAGAGCGTATCGCCTACTGAGTGTCTATATCTGCAAGCGATACGCTTGCAGGTAGCCGACCGAGAAAAAAATATCTCGGGTTAAAAACCCCCCTTCGTCCCCATTTCAACACCCTAAACCTCTGATCTCACCACCTCGCCATCACCCTCCGCCACCCTCCCACGCCACCACCACCTGCCACTGACCCTCCGCCACTTCACCACTACCCCCGATTCCACCACTCCACCACGACTCCCGCCACCTCATACGCCACCTCGTCACCACCTCCCCTACGTCACCATCAGCCACCCGCCACCACCGCCACGCACCACAGCCACCACTCCAACCCTCCGCCACCATCACCGCCTCACCTACTCGCTCAGCCACCCATTCACCATCATCCGCCATCACCTCCATCCACCCACTGTCACCACCAACTCCGCCTTCCTCGACACCACCACCGCCGTCAGATTTCACCACACAGCCACTGCCACTGTTCGGAGCGCCGGCAAGCCGCCGGTGGTGTTGCACATCGAGACCGCCATCACAATTCACCCATTCTCATTTTTTTTTCTTTAGCAATTCGCGATTCCAGGTACGTTACTCTTGTTCCCCTGTTGCATTTTGTTCCCATATTCTTTGTTTGAGTCTGGATTTGAATTGTTGATTGTTCGTTTTTGGCTCTTCTTGTTGCTTATGCATTCTTATGTTGCTTATTTTGCGAGTTGTTTTGCTATGTTATTAGTCCGTATACTGATGATGTTTATTTGCTGAGAATGAACATTCATGTTAGCCACATTTGATAGGAATTTCAGCTTGTTTAGTTTGGTTTGGATATTGCTTGAGTTGATGAAGAACCCGTACCTGATTTGCCTTCATTTTTCTGATTATTTATTTTGTTGGGCAACCTTGCTTGTGTTGATGTTAATAGCTAGTGATTAATCGTTTGTTGCGGGTTGTCCATCGGTCGGGTTTTGGTTGAGGTTTGGCTTTGAATTACCACGTTCATTTGGTGAATTAGGCTTGAATGACATATCTATATGTTCATCATTGGTTCATGTTGGTCGAGAGTTGGGATTTGTGTTGGTTTGGTTGAATTTATACATTTTGACAGGTTTTGTGAAGAACTGGTTTTGCTCTATAAACGAACGGGTCATGCCCGATTTTTCTGAAAAAATTTTTGTGTTTTTCTTTTTCCTTTTGTTTCAAGTAATTTGTTTTTAGTTTTTAATCCCGTTTTCTTCCGGTTATGTTTAAATTCTAAAAAATATTCAAAAAAAAATCCAAAAATAGTTTGTGATTGTTTGCTGCTTGGATATCACTGTTGAATCTGTTTTGCAGGTATGGATGCTTCTGGTAGTGGGTCGAGAAAGAAACAAAAGACGACAAAGACAATCCATAATAGGCCGAGGATCCGATATTTAGCACAGGAGGTGTTACCGGACTATGAGGTGGAGTTGCCTCCGGTTGAGGAGCGTCGGATTGAGGACCATACCCTGCTCCAGTTTGAGGGTACTTATGAGGGAGAGAGATGTGAGACATTCGTACGCCTAGACTTACTCCAGCATAGGACATTCGATTGGGATCTTCTGGATAGGATGGGAGCGAGGGCCAGGTTAGAGGAGATGTTGGATGAGAGATGGAGGAGAGTCCTAGCTTGTGATGGGCCCCAGTACCGGGAGCTGACCGTGGAGTTCCATTCGACATGGAAATATGATATTAAGGAGTTTGACTCTCCGGTCTGTGTTTCATTTGCTCTTGGGAGGAGATTGTTCGAGATGAGCGTGCCTCAGTTTGCTGTCGCTTTAGGCTTTTACACACAGGAGGAGGTCGCCACATCTGAGTTTAGGAGGAGTTTGAGAGGGACGGCCAAGAAGGCCAAGGAGTTGTATGTTGTTGATGGTCACTTGAGAGCTTTCTGGGAGACGATTTCTGATACACCGTACACGGTCGGTTTGGTTGCTTCTGCGATTAGGGATCCGTTTCTGCGGTATGTTCATAGGATTTTGGCATGTTCACTGATTGGTAGACGGGCTGGGGCTGAGAAGATTAATATGTTGGATATGTTTTGCTTGAGGTCGTTGGTGGAGAGACACCCGACCAACCTCGCTATGGTTTTCATTCAGTCAGTTGCCCGGCCCCGCAAGGGTGGGCCGGAGGCGAGGTTGGATCTGGGCCCGTACATTGGTAGGTTGGCTGATCGTTTAGGAGTATTAGAGAGGTATAGGCCTTCGCATTTGACTGCTGGACCACCGACATTGCCTTATAGTTTACTGGATATGCGGAAGGCTGGTTTTTGTCCGTTTGATGATCCCCCGAGATGGGTTGAGGTTGGAGCCCCTGCGAGGAGGAGGATTCCGCAGAGGGCTGAGAGGCCTCCGGTTGCTAGGCCTGTTAGGGCGCCGAGAGCTGAGCCGTTGACATTAGAGGCGGTTAGAGATGAGATGATCATGAGGATGGATTTGCAGGATAGGGCCATTAGGAGCTTGTTCATTGCCCAGGGGTTCGAGGTGCCTGATTTCTTCCGTGAGCCTGAGGCTGGAGATGACGCGCCTGATGATTCTGATGATGATGCTGAGGAGTAGGGAGTTGGATGCAGTATTGTGTCAGCAGCAGCCTTTTGATCGGTTATTTCACATCCTTGTACTTTTTCTTTATTTTTGTTTTTATTATCATGGTCTGTACTAATATTATGATATTCTGATACTTGGGAATTTGTACGGGGTTAACCGGTTGGGTGGTTTGTTTGATATATATATGCTGCTGTGATTTTGGTTTGTTGTGGTTGTTAGAATATGGTTTGTTAGTCGCCGCTTTCGTCCGTGACGATTTTTGATGCAATTCTGGAATTAGTGAGTTTTCGATATCACGTTCGACTTGGAGGGCGAGGAACAAGACTCTTTTCATTCATGCCGATTCAATCAGGGGAGTCTGTTCCATTTTTCTAGTTCTTTTATTTTTCAGTCTTTATTTATTTATTTGTTTTTCTGTTTTTTTTTTCTTTTATTTGTTTGAGTCGTTGTTTCTCAGTTCACATTAGGGACAATGTGAGTTTCAAGTGTGGGGATGGGGAGACTACGTGTCGTGTCTCGTTAGTTGAGTCAGTTTTAGTTTGTTTGTTTAAAGTGTGAGTTTTGTTTGACTAAAAAAAAATTAGAAAAAATTAAAAAATTGAAAAAAATGTTTCTGATTAAGTCTGCAGTTTAAAATGGAAGATGATAGGTAAAACCGAGGATTGGCTGTCTGATTAAGGGCTTAAATGATAAATATAATTAAGAGATGAAAGCATTACCGGTTAGTGATGTATTGGTAGGCCCAGCTAACTTAGTAAAGATTAAATATCCCATTGTGTTTATTTGTTGTATAAATATGTAATAATCAGTCTGCTAGTGGGTTCCCATTTTTGGAGTTATAGGAATACTGAAACTGAGGATTAGGAGGAAAGAGACCCCTTTAGGCTAGATACTTCTATGTCCTTAGAATACCTGGCACGTTATGATCTTTTTGCGAAAGCAAATCCGAGAAATAACGGCGCCCCATTTTTCCATCATGAGCATGTTAGGTAATAATCTGGTTAATGAATTAGAGTGAAGGGACAAAATACTTATGTACGAACTAAGGATGGTATCCCGTGGTAAGTGCCTCTGATGATGTCCTGGATCTCGCGGGCAAAATACTCATGTATGATTTTAGGGATAGTATCTCGAAAAGAATACCTCTGATGATGTCCGTTGGTAATTTTAGGTAAAAGTGACCAATTAAAAAAGAAAAAAATTGAAAAAAATGGAAAAGAAAAGAAAAAAAATGATGAAAAGATATGGTAGATTAGAAAATAAATGCTCAAGCACTTCACATTCCATCTAATTCCATCATTCTTTGGACATTTTTGTATCTGATTTAAGGGGGGTGGGAAAAATCAAAAATTTATATCTTTATTACCCTTTATTCGGACTGAATATGATTCGGGATTAGGTTGAACTTGATCTCTCTAGAGTGGGACACATAGGCAAATTGAAAAGTATTCGGTAATTTATAAACACCTTGGGGGCTCAAGGGTTAGTGATTGGGTTTAATCGGATCGAAATATCGATAATCGCTACCGGAATGTAAGTAGGCTAATTGAATTGAATTTGATGAAATTGAAAAGGTTGGAAACCAATTACTCAGGTTATGATTTCATTTGCAGGTTTTTTCGGGGACGAAAAAAGGTTAAGTGGGGGGATATTTGATGTGTTGCAAAACACATCGGTTTTCCTTTACGTTTTCAGTCGTTTTGTGAGTTTTTTGAGTCATTTTCCTTAGGTTTTTAGTTAATTGTGAGTTTTAGTGTCTTAATATGTGTTTCGTGGTAAAGTTGCAGTTTTGGTACATTTCCCGAGAGGAAACAAGCCTTGGAGAAAAATTGAAGAACAAAAGAGCCAAAATTGCTGACAAAAAGGCTGTAGGCGTATCGCCTAGTGATCCTGAAGTTCCAGGCGATACGCTTGTTTCGTGAAAGTCAAAGGCGGTGTAAAAAAACGTTGACCCGACTATTTTGTCACTTAGTGGGTCCAGGCGTATCGTCTTCTGTTCAAGAGTCCTCCAAGCGATACGCTTGGAGGCTAATTTTCTGGGGAAACCCTAATTTTGCAATTATAAATTGAATCCGATTTCTTCAGTCGAGGATCTTCAACACAGCCGCTACTCAGAGCTTTAGAAGGCGATTTTTGGAGCAGGAACTCAGGGGAGAAGCATCTGGAAGCACAGGATCGAAGCATTTGATATCTAAACGCTTTCCTGGGTTCTTAATCTTTCGTTTTAACACTTGTTTTTCATAGACCAGATTGTGTTCATGATCATTATTACTGTTTTATGATGAATTCAGATATGTTAAGTGTTATTGGCTAAATCTTTTGTACCATCTAGACCAATTGATGATTAGTTAGTGTTTTCCGACTTTTCCTTGATTGTGACAATATTCGATGTGTTGATAATCTATTGAAACTCCTATAACCTGCTGTGATTATTGCGTATGCATATTGTGATTAGGGTTTTGATTGTTGATTGGTGTTTGTGTTGCCTTCGAATGTCTTTCGGGTCGGGTAATGCATCTAAAGGTGTTAGCTTTAGGGTTTTCATCTAAGGAATAGTTTAGGAGACATCCCGAACTAGAACATTGGTTTATAATTGACTTCTTGATTGCTTTATTCTGCCTTGGTTAGAACTTAAAAGGGGATAACTGTGTCAATTAGTTGGGTTGGTTAATTGTCTAGATTAGGATTGTCTCAAAAGGAAATCCCCTAGGCTAGTTAGCTAATTTGCTAGTTGTGATCTTCATAGTGGTTAGAGGTAGCTCCTATTGCCTTAAGGTGCCTTAGATTAGTTTCGCGGGTGGTTAGGGTAATTGAATTGGGAAATACTCAAAAGGTGAACCAATTAATCGAGCGGTAGAATTATCGGTTAGGATGTACTTAAAAGGTGAACTAACTAATCAGTGAGCGTTTTCCAACCGTTAGGATTCTTATCAGTTACGTCCGGAGAGGATTACGGGGGCTCGTAGGTTTCTTATAGGTTGTATCTTTAGAACCTGATTAAATCGGAATTGTCATAGTCAAGGGAAGTCGTTAGCATTAACTAGGATTCTAGGTCTAGGTAGTATTTCTCGTCATATCTGGTTTTCGTCTCTAGGGTTTGAGTTTGAGGTTTGCTTTCCATTTTTAGCAGTTTCCTGTTTTAGTAAGTTTCAATAATTTAGTTAAGGTTAGCTTAGTTAATTTTAGTTAATTTAATTAGTTAATTGCTTCTTCAAATCAAAAACCAAATTCCATCAATTAATCAGTAATTTATTTTTCTTAGTTAATTTTGTCTTTTTAGTGTCTCTAGGGTTCGACCCCGGTCTGCCCACAGCTATTCTACATCCGATAGGTTCACTTGCCTGTCGAGTCGGTCTAGTTTAGGTTAATTGGGTTTTAATTTAGTGTCTATGTCTAGGATAATTTAGTTTATTTTTATAGATCGATTTTTGCAAATCAGCACATGAACTTACCAGAAACGAAAGAAGCCGACAAGTCTCCAATGACGGCTCTCACCAAAAAAGAAAAAGAAAGAAGAATAGCAAATCAATTTTTGATCTTGACGCGCGATGGTTTCAGAAAGAAGAAAACCAAATCCTCGATTCAGATTTTGACGGCTACGATTTGTGCGATGTTGACGGCGATGATGGTGAGATCTTGACAGCGGCGGTGAGGGTTTTCACATAGCTTGAAATCGAAACCAACAATTGGAGTTGTGAGCATGACACGAACGGCGGTGGCGGAGGTTGAGCATTTTACGAATGGAAGAGGATGAGCATATATACGAATTGTTAGCATCGCACAAATTAGGGCTGTGTATCTGAGATTTTTATGAAGAAATGAGGCTGACCATATACATGAGTTGTGAGCATCGCACAAGTTGGGGTGGGGGTCTAAGATTTTTATGAAGAAATGAAAATTGAGGATGGGGATCTAGAACCGATGGAAGAAGAGAGAGATTGGTATATACAGTTTTGTGTTTGTGTTAGAGGTGAAAATACAATTTTAACCCTTCTCAATTCTCAGCCATATAAATCTTGGTTTAATCTTAGTCCTTGGATCAAAAGCCAAAAACTATAAGATTGAGTTAGTAAGTTATTACATTTGGTATGAGTTAATTTTAATTCTCTATCCTATATATATATATATATATATATATATATATATATATATATATATATATACATATATATATATATATATATATAATGGTGCATGTGTGAAGTGCGTGTATTTTAGCGTTGGGGTTAAAAGAAACATGCTGAAAGAATTTTTGGGGGTTTGTAAAAAACTGATGTGGTATGGTAATTAGCTTACATGTGGGAAGCACGCCCCTCTAGCATTGAAGGTGGTCTTACAAAATTTGATAAAGCAGAGAAAGAGAGTCAAATCTATAGACATAATAAAAAGTGTGATTTGTGGGATGGTGGGAAGTCCTAGAAAGAAGAAAAAGTGTGGTCTTTCACTATCTCTTTTGGTGTTCCACACCACCTTTCACTCCACATCAGCCTCCCCGCATAGTGTAGCATTATGGATTTTTTCCATGGGATTTTTAAGTTGGATTTAGTTAAAAATGGCTTGGTTTCGGACCGTCTTTCGGTGTTCTTCAGCCAGTCATGTGTTCTTGGTCGTGGTTAGGTAACCAAACTCTTCTTCCTCAAATAATGCATACTATTGATTCTGCTCATCTCTTGGAAGGTCCAGATAAATGGGGTTGGGAGGCGGGAGAATTCCTTGGCTAGGAAGTTTATTAAATATAAACTTTTATCATGGGACTCAATCATTTTGCATTGGCTATGATTGATTTCCTTGAAGGTGAATGATTTTGTTTGGGGGGGCTACATTGGGTCGTATTCCGTCAAGGTGGGCTTTGATCAATTGGGGTGTGCCCGTTAACCTCGATTGTCTGAATTTTTGACGTTGACAAGAGTCAGCGAATCATCTTCTTATTCGTTGTGACACGGCAAGCCAGAGGCGGCTCAAACGATTTGAGGGTCCCAAGCGAACTAACATTTTTGAGACTTTTGGTATTTCTAAAAGTTATATTTTAAATAGTTCTCTTTTATCCAGCTTGAGACCGACAATAATAAACTGTATTGTTCATAATTAATAGAGTTAATCTTTTTTTATTCTTATTGCATCTGGATAAATATAAATAAAATAAATTTATTTTTTAGCCTTATTCGATGCAAATTGTTTAATAAAATATTCAAAGTTAATTTCTTCTAACAAATATCTTTTAATTAATAAAATAGCAAAATTGTTCAATCTATCTTGTGAATTGTAGATGTTAGATAATCTTTTTTACGAAATTAGAATATGTATAAATTATGGGCCCTAGGCGAGTATCTAAATGGCCTTCAAATATATAAACTCAACCTTATATTACTATTAAAAAAGAGTAAATTACACGAGACGTCTATGTGGTTTGTCAAAATCACTCTCTTAGTCCTTGAACTATTGAAATTACAGTTGAAGTCCTTTAACTTCCACTTTCGTCTCACATGGAGTCCCTGGGTTGGATGTCCGTTAGAATTTTCTGTTAAGTGGGTGTGAATGACTATTATACTCCTCTCTTTAAAAAATATTAAATATAACCTAAATGAAAAATTACAGATTAAATATATCCATATCTTCATCTCCCTTCTCCCCCTCTGTTTATATCTGTCCTAAACCACCGCTGCCAACCACCCTTGAGTCCCCGTCCACCACTCTTCCCAACGCCACCCACAACCGCCCTAACCATCACCACCGACCGTCACTTATTTCCTTCCTAACCTCTCCACCACACAAAACCCATATTCTCCATTCACACCCACCACCGTCACTCGTTGAAACAAGCTTCTCATTCTGCTCCATGTAGCCTGATGTGCACAAAACGATCACTAAAAATGACAATTAAAACCTAGACCTAATCCTAGACCTAGACACAACGAGTTTTACCCAGAAAACCTAACTAAACCGAACCTACAGGCAAGTGTACCTGTCCGTGACAGTATAGCTATAGAAAACTGGAATCGAACCTGAAGGACACTAGAAAACAAGACAACTAGGACTTATGAATGAAAAAATTTGAAGATTTGATTTCATTTAACTAAATTAACTAATTAAACTAACAATCGACAACTAGGAAAACTTTGGATGAAATCAGGAATGAGAAATATACCACCTAGACCTGGAATCCTAATTAACATTAACTACTTTACTCGGAGATGAAAACTCTGATGGAACGGAGATCTCGACACACCACCTATAGAAACTCTACAAGCCCCCGAATCACTCTCTGGGCGTTACTGATAGAATACCTAAAGGATGGAATACGCTCACCGGTTGGTTAGTTCACCTTCCGGTCCTTCCTAACTGATAACTCTAACGCTCGAACAAATGATTCACCTTCCGGTCCTTCCCAACTCCACTATCCGAACCACTGATAAACACTAAATTATACATATTTTTATTATCAAATTTACTCACTTATCGGGAATAAACCTAACTACTAACATGAAAACAAGTCGATTTTGTTTTCTTTTTAGTCTTTCAGGTTTTCTGAGGTTAAAATACCAAAAGAAGCAGAATCTTGCAGAAAAGCGAAGAAATGTTAACTTTGGAAAAAACCAGCCTCAGCACGCCCCATGCCCGACCTGGATCGAACTCTAATTCAGCATACCCGTGCTCCTGACATAGCACGCCCCATGCCGCTGACATCCCTGACACAGTACGCCCCGTGCCCAGTCTAACATGGCCCATGTCCCTGACAAAAAAAGAAGAAAAAAATCTGTCGTCTGACACAGCACGCCCCATGCCGCCAACCAGATTTTACCTATATAAACTTGTCTCACCTCACTTCTCAACTTGCTCAATTCTTTCCTCTTCTCTCCCACTTTTAGATTAGTCGAGCCACTTGGCGTTTCTCGAGTCTTTAAGTATGTCAGAATCTATAAGAACTATAACCAGCATTACTAAATGAAAGTATTTTGTCTATGAAATTTTCGTTTACTACCTGGCATATCTTTAAGCTAGTCAGCAATGATTAGCTCAACTCTTGCACATGATGGGAGGTAACTATCATTTATTGAGTATTCAAGTTGTCTTTATAAAGTTGTTTTAAGGTGTGTCTAATGACTTTGTGAAAACCCTTTTTATTGAAAGTGTACGTATTACTGATTTTCTGAACCAAGCGTGCTCTACGTATCACAGACCATTTGGGATGTCGAAATCCCAAAGGCCGGACTTATGTCACCCAGTCGGGAGATGATGCATGCTCCGAAAGGTGACTCGCGCCCATGCTACATGATATGTTCGAGGTCATTATGTCTATGTAAGCAAACTCGGCTGACCACACAAGTGCGGGCTGAAAGTATTTGGTTGGGAATGGGGGTTGGTAATATTTTGTCACTTCACGGAAGCCGAGATGGTAAGTGTTTGTGAACTTGGCTCTGGTTACGCCGGACGTGCATGCGCGAGAGCGGTGCATGGAAGAAACGGACCTTATTCCTTAGAAAGATCATTTTCATAATAAAATAATCCGGCACGTAGGGTTGTTCCCCTGCTGGTTCATGACGGCGTGTCGAGTACGGTAAGTCGGCCGGTTTGAGGGACCCCGTAAGTAAGTGGCATTATACCACTTTGTTTGTTTATCAGTGGCACCTTCCCACGGCGTTCATGCTCCTCGTAGACGATTGATCGTGGAGATGGTGAATCAGCCTGAGATTCCGAAAGGTGGTTGGTCTTCCGTTGATAAACAATCTTAAAGCAACATTATAACGCAATGACTCGATTACAAGTTAATGGTATGTTTCTCCAGTCAATATTGAGAATGACTACTTAAAACTCAAAACCCATTATATAATATATATATATATATATATATATATATATATATATATATATATATATATATATTATTGACCTATTTTTAAAAAACCAAAAGCTAGAGTTTGGTTAATCATCAACAAAGGTTGAGTATTAGGAGCTCTCATTTTCCATTGTGTCTTGATCGACCCCGATTCAACTTACCTCTACTATACTGACCACGATGGGTATACTTGCCCGTGTAATGTGGTGAAATGATAGTTGTCAAGTAAATCAGGTATTATAAATATAAAAGCTTCAGCTGCTACACGGGTTTGAAAAATTGCCAAATTTTCAGAACACCTCAGCACACACCAACCACCCTTGAAAAAATCTACGGCACCTTAAGATGGCCGGAGCTACCACTAACCACCACAATTGGCACGACTAACAAATTAACTCCTAGGGAATTTCCATTTGGGACAATTTTAGCCTAGATTATTAACCAACCCGACTACCCGATATCTTTATCACCTCCCAGATTGTCTAAAGATAGCAGAACAATCAAATCACAATAATGACAATTAGTTAATTCTATGATCGCTAAACCTAGCAATACATAATCAATAGCAAGCATAAGACCTACTCTAAAAACACCTAGCTCAAACCGAAAGACATTCGCAAGCTAGATATGAATTAACTAACAAACAAGGTATAACTTTAACTTGCACACGCATTCAATTGTAGAAAACTAGTGGGATTTAAAGAGTAATCAATCCATCAAGAAAATTATCATAAACCGAATAAAGAAACTAATATTAAATAGGCATCAAACAAAGTCTAGGTGGTAGCAAAAACTTAGCCTACCACCATTATCATGCCAAAAACATAGAAAATATCTTAAACTTTGGACACAAGTCATGGTTTTAGTCTAAGCAAATACGAGAACTAGGAAGAAATCAAGAACCCCGATGTAAATTTGAATCGACCGGTTGGATCCTTTTGATATCCTCTTGATTCCAGCACTTCTATGGCTCCAGAATTCGCCGTAGATATCTCCTCAATCAACAATCGCCAAAAGATCCCGAACTAAACCCGTCAATTTGTTTAAATAGTCAAAGTTAGGGTTTTGTAGAAATTACAGCTCCAAGTGTATCGCTTGGAGCAGGAAATAGTCGGGTCAACCGACTTTGACCAAGTTAGCGAATTAACTTCCAAAGCGTGTCGCTTAGGGAATCCTTCTTTATAGGTGATACACCTAACTCCTTCTTTTAAGAACTTCTTCATTATTTCTTCTCTAATTTTTCCTTCTTGCTTGTTTGCCTCGGGATTTGAACCATGCACTACAATATTAACTCAAAACTACAATTAAGACTTAAATACTGAAAATAAATAAAACCAAAGGAAAATGACTCAAAACTGACTCAAATATTATAGAAAATACACAAGAAAACTGGATGAGTTTGGCACACGTCATAGCCGCTCCAACATCCCCCTCCATCACCGACCCATCAATCGATCTGGAATTTGAATAATCCGAAGCCAATTCTTCCTCGAAATTCGCATGAGAGATCATTAGTACCCGGTTTCCTTAATCGAAGACCCCGACCTAAATCTACCAACCTAATTGGAAGAGATTCATCTAAGGAGTATTAGCGAATTAAAAGAAGAAATCAAATTAAGTTAGGGGTTTTGCTTCAGTGTTTCAGGTTGGAAGAGATGGGGGGAGGAATTAATGTTAATGCAACACTTGATTAGATTTAGATGATTTTCTCACTAATTTTGACTTTTTGAAAGTCAAAATGTTTATTTTGAATTAGGTTGGATAGTTCTTGGGTTC
>JBCNJP010010597.1:0-21342 GCA_039602395.1 Deinandra increscens subsp. villosa
TGTGGCTTGTTCTTAGAGATCTTGATTGGACCAAACTTGCTGACCAAGTCTTCGCACATGAATAAACTCACCCTTCCTTCTTGCGATCTTAACCCGGATGTTTATCGTGTTCTTGATATTCCGGGTTTCCCAGAACCTCACCACTCTGATACCAATTCAAAAGATAAATCGACATCAGACACTCAATAATTAACAAAAACTCTCTCAAAACTGTGTTATTAGAATATGTGAAGTACAAGAGTAAACCCTAACTTGGCAACCCTATGTATAGACTAAACATGACTTGTGTAACAAGTGTCCTTATTAGAGTATAACATATACCCTAATTATTTAATTTATTAAACATTGTATATTTAAAAGTTAAATCCCCAAACCGACTTGCTTGGAGAAACCCGATCCACCGGCTTGTGTGACTCGGGAATTAATTGCTCGGGCCAACAATGCAAGGCTCTCATACTATGAGTGAATGTATATATATTTGTGTGCCAATAAACTAATGTACATAAGTATATAAAGAGAGAATGACTCCTGACCTTACCATAATAGCCTTACAATGCTTATTATTCACAACCTATGCTGTAAATATTATAGACTTATTAAAGGTCAACACCAAGATTGCTATAAAGGAACAATCGAACCCACATCGTTGGTATGGATCTACAACTAATCGCAAAATAAGATGAGATCTTGGACCTAATGACACTGACCCATACAGAAACTATCCAAAATGAAAAAGAAATAGACACTAATGTTGATTCAACTAAGTTTTATATACATACATGGATCCCCACATCGTTGCATAGATTGTGTCTAAGAGCTGGAGGTCGAGAAAATGAACGCCTGAATTATACTAGAAATACAAGACTTTTAGATATGAATTTGTATGAAGAAGCTCTCATAACAATCTATATGCACAGACAGACACATACACTGACTTTTGACGACTTACATTAAGAAAAGAAAAGAACGAGACCAAGACGTTTTGCAAGTTTCCACAACAATTAATCATCATCATTTGATTGCAATGGTTTCTTTTTCATAACAGACATTTCTCTTTCCTGATCATTCTTGAGATAACTCTGTGCAGTTGAAGTAATAATCGTGGAAAAGAAATTCAACAACATCAGCCATATGACAGCGTTCCAAACAGAAGCAAATGAAAATTTCCATGATTCCACCTGAGGAGCATGGGAATTAAAAAAAAATACAATGTAAGAAACCATGGGCTGCTCTTGATGACACTTTATACATGGCTAGAGGCTGTCTTTTCGATGACCAAAAGGTTCAAGGATTTATAACATGGGTATTATACGCCATCACATGAGCCGGGGTTCTCTGTCCTTTGAATAGAGGTGAAGTTTGCCTCCATCTCAACCTCCCATGTTATGTGAGTATGATTTTGTAAACGGGTGTGTAACTTCATAAACTAGAAAAGAGTTACCTTGATGGTTGATGACTCTGGAAGAGGAGCTGCCATATATTTATTCTTTAATGCATGCAGTTTAGCTACAATTCCAGGCAGAACAGAAGCGACACCCGGGATGAAGCTAAGTGTCCATATCAACTCACTTTCAATCCAGTTAAGAAGTTGATTATTACAGACTAAGATGACGAATACAGTCTGCAAAAACTGTTAGTGTTAGTCATACCTTGGTAAAACCCGATGCCGAAGAGGCCCTCTAACACACCTTGTTTATGAGAATGTTATACATCAACTAACTGATATTTCAAACCTGTATGTGAGCTTTGATGATTGCCTTCCCAATAACGGTTGCAAAGAAAAACTCCCAAAATGGAATCCTAAATTGGCCACACATAATCCCAGCAAGGTCAAATAGAGGATTTGGCACCTACAAATTTCTTCAACTAATTATTGGAGTCCAAACGAAGTTACAGAACTTATGCAATAGGATATAAAGGCAGATAAATCAACACTAGCAATGCTGACCGAAGCAAGCAGTAGAATTGTGAAGAAGTTCAAATATTGAGCATGTGACAGAAACCAACGCTTCAATTGACGCATGTTTGAAGAAACTCCATTGTGATCTCCTGTGGAACTATCGAGTTCTTCTAGTTCATCCGCTTTACCACCAGAGATACTTGCTGCATAAGGATATACATTTTTAAAAGATAGGTTTACACATACAAAGTTATTCTCAAACGTTGAAACAATATAAAAAGAAAAAAAGGTATAGAAATCTAAGAATCATGAAAATTTAATTTCTGACAAACCTGCTCTTGAAATAAAATATGGAGGGAGTTCTCCAATTGCAGTTCCAAAGCCCCAAAGAATAGATTCTATCTGAACTTGTGATATAATGCTACTAAGTGAAACCTCAGCACCATGTGGAGATAAAAACAATGGGTCACCAAACTCTGTGCAATTCTTGTTAAGCCATGTAGGACTTCTGTTTAGTGATATTGTATCATATGGAGCACTTTTGATATCCACTCGACCACACTGCATTGCCTTCATTGTGAAGAACGCAATGTGGGGACCCAGATACAGGACGAAAGTGTGCAAGCCAGATCCTGATCATAGTTATATAATAAGTAATGCAGAATAACTTACCATGGAGAACTGATAGAACCTTAACATCTCCTAAAATAAGATAGAAAGCGAAAACAAGAAGACGGTACTGAAGTTTTTGTTTAACTTGTTACGAATGATGTGTATACACAACATATTGTGGGGCCTCACCTAGTGCTTTAGCCAATTCCACCATTGGGTCACTAGAAAATGGAGCATTGATCCTTATCTCTTCAAAATTTCTTCCTAAGGCCTCTTATCTATTTTTACACTTAAGAATTGATCTTATGAGGTCCCCTCTTGTAGCAGCACTCTCACCCTAGAATGCTTTCTCCTAAACATAAAGCACAGGGTGTGCAGTACCTCTAGATAGTAGATAACTTCTGCTCCCACACTCATGTATAATTCTCAGGTCCATGTTTTAGGGAGACAAGATTTGGTATATTTATACATGAGGCTATTAGATTATGTACCTAATTAGAAACACAAAGGCCATCTTCACTTTCGAATCTCTATCTTTAACTTTGCGCATTGATAAAGTGTATCCAACTCTTGTTAAATCGCAGTCGATAACCTTCCTCCTAGCAAACGTGATTTGCTACTTGTCATCTTTAGATTTAAATATTTGGGATAATCATCTTGATCATGAGTAGTTTCTTGATCTTCAAAATAACCGTCTTGATCTCTGGTGTAGTGGATGTTCTCTTACAATCTTCAACATGCACTCAGATACTATAAGCTCTTCAAGCCTACATGTTCTCCTAGTTGCCACATTGATGTACTTATACTTATCTGGCATGTATCTCCTAACATAATCATTCTTTTTTATCATCATAATGTGATAAAAATCTTTCCATAAACATCTACTAGTACTTTTCCAATTTGATGTGACAGTAGACTTTTTACACGTGTGTGATCTTTGATGGTGTTAGTTTCCATTTGCAAAGAGTTATATTTTTTATATCATTTTTTAATATGATAATCTAATTATGATATTTAAAGCCCATACTGAACTGTCAATATGAGAACATATATATTCCATTCTAGCATTCGTTTTTATGTTTTTGGTGGACTCTATTAGATTTGCCATCATGCCTACCACATGTAAAGTACTTCACTTTGATACTTTCTTGGTTCTTATTGTTAAAGTGATGAATGAAATATACATATAAGTGACAATGGTGGTGAGTTTTCAACTTTCTTTTTCCATATTTCTTTGTTAAATCTCGAGGTTCTTCCAGCAGTCTAAATTCGGAATAAAAGCTTAAGAAAATGGCGGACTCTATTAGATTTGCCATCATGCCTACCACATGTAAAGTGCTTCACTTTGATACTTTCTTGGTTCTTATTGTTAAAGTGTTGAATGAAATATACATAGAAGTGACAATGGTGGTGAGTTTTCAACTCTCTTTTTTCATATTTCTTTGTTAAATCTCAAGTTGCAGACTTTTAGTGATGAATTATGCAAAGCTTAATTTTTTGTACTCTTAGGAGGTGTCAAGGTAATTAAGTAGTAACGCTTACCCAGACCAATGGAAGATGCAACGCCAAGAGCTACCCACCACAATCCAAATCTCAGATATTCTACAAGCTCTTCAACATGCTACACAATAAGGCAAACATATACAACCATTTGACATTAGCACTATAAATGCTGACTAAATTGCTGCTACAAATCTATAAATCTATATATAACATGTAAACACTTTTTTTGTCATCTTTACGCTTATATGCGTATGATTATGATGTTTATGCATCCACAGAAATTGGTTGGCACATATTGATCTATACATTTTACGCATTGACAAGTTTTATATCTTTCCACGCTTCTAAAGGTGAACAATTAATTATTCTTCAATGACAAATTTGATGTTACAAGAAATGGATCAGTAAGACCATACGAAGTACCTTTGTATGAGGACCATCATCAGTCACAAGCACTACTCCCACTGCCATAACTACCACTATCAAAAACACAAGCAAGAAACCATGTCTGAAAATGTATACCGATGACCGATTTATGTGTTGAAGAATAGCCAAAGTGAATAACTTCAGCGTCTTGAAAGGTTGTGATGTAAGCGTCAGCTTCTCCAGTTCCCTTTTATGCTTCTGACGCAATTCTACAAGAATTAGCAATCAGTTAGCCCATAGAATGTTGAAGGAAGAACCATACATTTCACAAAGTATAGGTAGTAAGATAGAAACTCACAATAATCAATACAAATATAGGGGTGTTTAAAATCGGATATCCGAAAATTTGGATATCCGAATTTCGATAGTTGATTCCTATCCGATCCGGAAATTTCGGATATCCGGATTTCGGATAGTGAACCGGATATCCGAATTTTCAAATTAAAAAAAGGTAAAAAAATAAATACATTCAATCTCTAAAATTACTAGTGATAAACATCCAAATGAGCAAATAGTCTAATACAAGTACATTAAATACTCAAACACCAACAAGAAACATAAAATCTCAAGAAACATAAAATCTCTCGATGTTGAAGCACGAATCCATGTGCAACAAGCTTGATGCTGAACTACAAATTGGCGGTGTAAGGCAATGAGCCAGTGAAGGTCGAGATTTGGAGGACGACGGGATCCAAAGAGGCAAAGAGAGCGAGCATCGGCGTTTAGAACTTTAGATTTAAGGTTTCTTAAGTTAAAGTATGTAAATAATTTAATATTTAAAAAAATATATATTTCGGATATTTGCGAATATCCGAATATCCAAAAATGTTACAAAATTAATATCCGAATCCGAATTCGAATCCGAAAATTCGGATATCCAAATTTCGGATATCCAAAAATTCGTATATCTGAATTTTCGGATATTTAGATTTCGGATATTTCGGATATTTCATATTCAGATTCGAATTCGGATATTTTTGAACACCCCTACACATATAGGCTCGGATTCTGTCGTATAATATGAAGATCAATTTAGAAAACAACAATTTGCAAGTGAGAACAATGTTAATACTCAAAAACAGTAATATGATCTTCCTTTTGGTTATTAACTAGCTCATTTTCCCCTAGATTTTTGGATTTTGAAAGTTTTCTATAGAGAATAATGAAGCATCCAAATTCCAATGAATGTCTAATAAAATAAAAATCATCATTCAATTTGGTGCATTAATCTATAAATTAATAATAATAGGCCTACGACAACCCTAATCTCCCAATCTCATGGATGATGAAACAAAACGATAGAAGATAAACTTACCTGAAATAGACATGGCTGAGAAAAACAAAGAGAGGGAGATGAGAGGTTGTTGATGTTGTTGTTGAGTTACATGTTAACAACGTAGATTTGAAATTGGATGCATCGCTTGTGATCGTTCGGGTGTAGAAATTATAATCGTATGAAGAAATTGATGATTTGGAAGAAGAACAAGTTTATCCAGGTTTTCTGGATGAAACGTTGTAGCAGTTAATGACATTCGGCATTTCAGGTTTTTTTCTTACATCCTTAAAATGGAAATTCATAAAATCTTGACAAAATTACATTTGCTTCAATAACTTGCACGTATCACCCTTCCTTTATCTCCAAGAAATTATTCGGATCGTTCATTTAATATTACGCGAACACGAATATTAATCGAACAAATTGTTTTATGTTAGTGTTCACGCATTAAGAAAATGAACATGTTCGTGTTCGTTTATGTTCGTTCGCAAATTAACTGTTCATGAACATAAACGCACATAAACAAACACAAATTTAAACAAACATAAGCGAACACAAATCTAAACAAACACAAACGAACAAACATCCATGAAAACAAAAGAACAACTCTAACACATGCTGAGTATAAAGAGTAAAGTGACTACACAAAATGACTTCAAACCTTAAAATACTATGGTGACTTGGTGAGTACAAATAGTAAAGTGACTACATATATGGCTCATTGAGAGTGAAACCCTAAAAGAAGGTTTGAAACTTGAAATAGATTGATCCAGTAAAGTTTATAAACATGTCTTTTCCACATACATGCGTAGATACGTGCATGTATGTAGATACGTAGGTACTTACATACATACATAGGTACATTATGTATGTATGTGTGTGTGACAATCTCAGAATATCAGGACATTTCCCGCTCCTGATATATCCAATGTACATGCATTACATGTCCCGTAGACTTAATTTTCATGATTAACGTTTTACATGCCGTAGCATATCCATTGCATTCGTTTCATGCATCCGTAGTTTAGTATATTACCGGGCCACACACGCGGTCTAACATGCACAAACAAACGTCGCTGACGTTTTTCATAATAAGTAAATATATATTCCGATAAATATTTCATTGCCTATTAATATATTTTAATGATTAAGATATATTTTCGTTATGATTTTATTTTAACGTGAACGATTTACACGTAGTTATTATCTGATCGAGACTAGACATACCTAACTATTACCAATGAACCATTAAAAATCAAACACTACTTTATTAAAATGGGTTCTAATAAAAGATGAAAAAAGTTTATTCCATTTGGGTTTATATCCGCTATACCCGAAAAATACTTGATATTCACCGAACAACCCGATAAACACCTCATTTGTTAAAAATTCTACACAACAATGTCCATTTTTATTTTTGAACTTATAAACAAAATTTTTTTAAACAAAATAAGGAAGTTGAACTTTGTTTTCTTAAAGAACCATCATTTTCAACCAGGATAATTTCCATCTACATAATCTTATCCTACTTACGTATGTACCCTTGCATTTACACCACTATCCCCTACAAAAGTCAAATAACAAAACAAATTAATCTCAATCTTCTTTGACGAGTAGTCTAAGTGACCAAAAAATGGGAAAGCAAGATACTCTCCCTAATTAGCATACAAAGACTCAACACACCTCATATTCTAGGCTGCAATCCTCTCTCCCTTCATCTCTTCGTACTTTAGTAAGTTTTATCTATAAAGCCAGACTAAGAACTATTTACTCCTCAGATACAAACCCAACCTCAAAGACCCATATCTTTGCCCTCCTATTACGGTTCAAACACAACACCCATCATCCTCCTTTATTTTCTTTCTCTTCTTATAATATCTTGCTTTTCCACAGCCCTCTTGCACTTTGAGAATTCTGCATCAAAACCCACCATTTCACCTTGTGTTCATTGCTTCAAACAGCCTCATCCCTCTCCTTTCACGCTCCAGATCTGGTCGAAGTTTCGGCAGCCCATACCCTCTCCATTTCACATAAAATCACACTCTAAAACCCCTTTCTTTACCTCGTGATCACCACCTTGTGTACCAGACCCAAAACCATGAATTTTCAGCTGTAAAAACAGCCCCATCACCTCCATTTTTAAGCATGAAACCCTCCATCACCCCTAGACCTGGCTACGATTTCCAGCCCCTAAGACACCCCAAAACCTTCCCGGAAAACTCACTTTTGTCAACCCCTTTTTACTGTTTTGAAAGCAGCAAATGAACAGCCCCAATGGCGAGCTTAAACTCACATGAACACACCATTCTTGACCCTTAGTCGTGATCCTGGAGTGCAGCAAAAAACCACACTGTTTTCGTACATAACTCATAAGAAAAACCCATTTTTTGACCTAGTATTCTGACCCAGATAACAATAGCAGCTCAGCAGCCCGTTCGGTCACATTCTCAGTCCCAGAACATTTGTGTTACAGTTATATTACTCATCTCTCGACCCCCCCCCCCCCCCTCGTTCCGGTTGCAAAACAGCACCGAAAACCCCTCGTTCGGACCCGTTTCGACACCAAAAACTCACTGTTTTCACATTGTTTTCACTGGATTCTAATAGCAAGTCTGTTGTGTCCCGTGAGGGGCTCTTTAATAATATTGACACAATTTGATTTAAACAAGATAAACAAGTTACGAAATGTAAATCAAATTGAAAGACATCAATTCATAAAAAAAGCTTTTCCATATATCTCAAATATAAATAATGGTTTACACGAATTTATTGTATAACAATATTTCAATAGAAAGAACTTTTCTATGGGAGTAGGTTGTAATTGCTTTGAGAAGCTTGTGAATTGTGTGTTTGTTGTCTTGCCTTGTTTGGTGAAGTCTACTTGCTATTTATAGGAAGTAGTAGTAAGTTGCAAACGAATAATGTGGTTGATGACGGTTAAATTTGGAGTGTGTCAGAGCATATAGAAATAAATTGAGGATATTCAATTTATCTCTTTTTAACTGTCTTCAACTACTTTCATATTTAATACCAAGTTGGCATTCATCTTTACTTGTTCTTCACACAAAGGCTGATTTTTTCTTCTTGTAAACTTCATCTTTTGATAATCTAGAATTGAACTCCTTCAGGACTCTTCTTTGAAGACTAGTAATGATTCCCATTAGAATCCTTCTACAAAAATGAGGATTTTTGTAGAATCTGATATGTACAGAACTACTTCGGAAATTCCAGAGTAGTTATGTACGAGTACAAAGATCTGTAGATCGTACAGATTTTCATATCCTTTCTCTTTTAAGGATATATCTTATCTTTTCTTCTAATACTTGACTGTTTTCTGTTACATTTACATTGTGTTATAACAAGGTCCTAGCACCCCAATTCAAGCATTTTCTAGTTTTTTGGCAAGTTCCATAAGCGTTGGTCAAGTTCCTTGGTCCTTTCCATCGATCTCGTCATTTGTTTACATGAGAAAATCCGCTTTCTTTTTGTATTTTTATCACTAAACTAACTTCATAATTTATGTTGCTTATTAAGTGTTTGATGAACCATTCACACACCACATGCGTGCGGATGTAAAAACATAAGGTTTTTGTTGGGAATCGAGATACCGAGCCAACAAGATTTGGATAGATGTGTTTAATACTCAACGGCCACTTAACGTCTACCGTCCCGACAACACGGTGAAGAACATGACAACTCAAGACACAAGACTCAACTAAAGAAGATGGCTCTAGTGAATATTATTTATTGTTTAAATATTATCACTAGTTGGTAGTTTTACTATTATGCCCTTAGTGAGTTTTGTAGTATATATAGTAAGTCTTTCTCATATGAAAGACTTGATGATGTATGTCTAGTGAGAGAGAGTTAGTCATGGTTCTTTGAAGCTTGTCAAGGGTTCATGAACTCACCTAGTAAGTTCATGATACCCGGGAATGCGTGGGGTAGGTAAAATGTAATCTTTCGATTATCTTTTTTTTATCTATCATTCCACCTCGTTTATCTATATATCTTGTTCTTCATCTATCATGTTTATACTAGCTTTGCTCATCATCATCATCACATCTCAAACACCATCGTGTTCATATCCGGGTGTTCATTTGTTTCTACAAAAACGAGTTACACAAAGACTCGATCCGCTTCTGCAACCAAGGTATTTGCCCACCACCTCGGTTTTTCAATTGGTATCAGAGCCATGATCGAGAAAATTGCAACCTCACGGTTGATTTCTCAACTTTGTGCTCAGATGCTTATTTTTGTAAACAAATGGAGATGTAAACTTTTTAGAAAGATTTTGAACTCCCCTCCATGTCTTTCAAAGTTTTTGAAAAAGATCCTTGAATTTTGCTTTTATAGAATAGTCAAGATCTATTTGTTCATGTATTATTCTTGAGTCGTCAAAAGTAAATTTCCTTGAGTGTTTGTGTTTAAAGCTTGCTACACAATTAGATTTGTATGATTTTCCCAGTTTATCAAAGTCTAGCCTCAAACATGAACTTCCTGCATATTTTACGTATGCATATTCCTCAATTCAAAATTCATGGACAAGTTTGCTTTTGAAATTGTAGATCTCAAGAACTCTTGAAAGGTGTGATTATTCTTATCACATCACACTTTGTCTGTTTGTGTGTATAAATCAAATTGTTTTTTTTTTTAGCTTTTTGACTTTACTTATATTGAGTCCCACAAAACAAAATGTACTTTTTACTAAATTCATCATTTTATCCAACTTCTTTTTCTGCCACAAGCCACCTACATGTCTTATCCCCACATTCACTTTCTTCAAGGTTAACCTGAATACTCTCTCTCTCTCTTGAAAATTAAAAGAACAAAAATATACAAAAATAGTGCGTGAGTTGCAGGTTTTTTATTAAAGAAGATGATCATCAATGGTTGAACTCAGAAAGAAAATGATATATTCGAGACTGCAGCTCGAAATCATGCTTCTGTTTTATCAGAGTCGATGATGGTTATAAGGTGACAAGCTGATGAAGACGATGATATCCGATGGTGTTATCGGAATTTCATACGAAGACTGTATCATCTGGGCTTGTGTTCATCTTGATGGTCGACGATGGTTGATGTTGCAACTGGGTAACCGACCAAGTTGTGATGACGAGGTACGTTATGGTGGATGGAGGCGTCTTAGACTCGTATAACAAACTTAATTGAGACAAAGGTGACAGTGAAAGTTGATCGTGGTAACTGGGTTGAGCTATAGGTTTGTCAACGAAGGTCCAAGAAGGCTACCGGATTTGATGTTACGAGAAAGAGAAAGCTGCAGAAAAGTACAAGCTATCTCTTCCCTACCTTCCGGTTCAACTCAAAACCACTTTAAAGGGAAGTTCCGGCTCAACAACCTTCAACCGGAAATCACTTCCGTGTCAACTTCAAGCGGAATTTGAGAAGTTCAACCGGAAAGAATGACTTCAACCGGAAGTGAAACTTCAACCGGAGTTTGGCACTTCAACCGGAATGTTCAACCGGAATCTCCGGTCCAACTGAGAACATCAACCGGATGTTTAGATGTTCAAGCGGAAAATCATGAGTTCAACCGGAAGCCAACATCAAGCGGAAAAACGATAGCCGGTGATGTCTCAGGCCGCCGGAACTCTCCGCCTTTCAACCACAGTTCGCGGTTCATCAGATACTCGTCTCTGCTCTCCTAGTACGCCGGGAATTCCTTCAGGTCACCGGATGTTCGCCCCCTGGTCACGCTTAAACTCGCCGGAAATCGCACCTTGGCCGCCGACTGTTGTTTCTCGTCGACAGAAGAGAGAGGCGATGAAAAGCTTCTGGTACGTGTTTGTCGACAGCCTCCATATCATTAGGGTTTCTTGTTTTAATAAAAAGAAATGGGCCTGCTATTCACCTTATGTCAACCGGTTGGGCCATGCCTATTTCCTTCTTCTGGGCTGCTGAGTCATAGAATTTGGTATGGATAGCGAATTTAAGTGTTTGGGGCAGATCAGACTTGAAGAAAATTTCGACAGATTTTGGATAAATTTTATAACAGTAAGCTACTGTTATATTATTTTGTTGACAACACATTGTAGCAACCAAAGTTAAAGCCATGAGGATCCACATCAACCACTTCATCTTTCTAACACTTTTATTATTCTCGAGAACCCGATGTTTATGAAACATTTCAGGTACACCTAAATTACGCTTTTATATCAATTTCCTTCTTTACGGCAGACGTGCTATAAGGTGAATTGGTTATGAAAGTTATGCGCAAGTTTGGGTTGATATGTTAAAGACGAACGGGGTTTATTATTGGTTGGATTATGAAGAATAACCGGTTGATATTGCAAGGCTGATTTTTATTTGTGATATGCTACTTGGATGTGTTTGCTTACAACAACATGCTTATTTATTTTGCTACGGGTTGCAAAAGTCTAGGGGGAGAAAATGTGATGATTCGATGAGACTTTTTGCAACGGGTTTAGCAAAAGAAAGCAAAAGAAGTGGTTTATCTTTGTGTAAAGCATTGGTTTGGTATTCGGCCAAGTATTTCAAGATGGTTGAATTGTGGAGTTAATTCTCGATTTTTTCATAGATCCTTTATCTTGTTTACTTTCAACAATATTGGTACCTTGAGTTATGACTTAGTCCTCAAGTAGCTTGCCATTGTATTGAAGTTTGTAAACACCCTATACATTACAGCCTATGGTTTGGGGCTAGAAGAATGTTTATTGTAGGGGGAGCTTCACAAAGGAGAATTGAAGAATAACAGATTTGAAACTACATGAAGATTTTCTTGAAGTCAAGATGCAAGAATACAAAGAACTAATGTCACAAGTGTTGAGTATACCATCTACCAAATAGGGGGAGATTGTTGGGAATCGAGATACCAAGCCAACAAGATTTGGATAGATGTGTTTAATACTCAACGGCCACTTAACGTCTACCGTCCCGACAACACGGTGAACAACATGACAACTCAAGACACAAGACTCAACTAAAGAAGATGGCTCTAGTGAATATTATTTATTGTTTAAATATTGTCACTAGTTGGTAGTTTTACTATTATGCCCTTAGTGAGTTTTGTAGTATATATAGTAAGTCTTTCTCATATGAAAGACTTGATGATGTATGTCTAGTGAGAGAGAGTTAGTCATGGTTCTTTGAAGCTTGTCAAGGGTTCATGAACTCACCTAGTAAGTTCATGATACCCGGGAATGCGTGGGGTAGGTAAAATGTAATCTTTCGGTTATCTTTTTTTTATCTATCATTCCACCTCGTTTATCTATATATCTTGTTCTTCATCTATCATGTTTATACTAGCTTTGCTCATCATCATCATCACATCTCAAACACCATCGTGTTCATATCCGGGTGTTCATTTGTTTCTACAAAAACGAGTTACACAAAGACTCGATCCGCTTCCGCAACCAAGGTATTTGCCCACCACCTCGGTTTTTCAGTTTTTGTTGCATAAAACACGGTTTTAAAACTCTGTTTTAAGACAAGTTGATGAAAAACGTAAACGATGGTTCAAATGGTTTAAGTTGGTGATATTCTGTTATAATATGTGTTCAGGTGTTTAAAAAATGGTATTTTAATATGGCGGAAAGTTATTGTACAAAGGGGACTTTCTGTGCGAAGTTGCGAAGGAGGGTAATATTGTCCGCGTACGTTTGCAAGATCTTGCCACCGTGGTTTTGGTAGCAAAATGGTGTCAAAAGGGCAATTGTCACCATTTTGCCACCAAAATATGAATGGCGTCAAAAGGAAATTGTCACCATTTTGTCACAAAATATGTTTTTGGTAGAAAAATGGTGTTAAAAGGACAATTGTCACCATTTTGCCATCAAATATGTTGTGAAAAATAATCACGCAAGTTATATTACATAATCACGCAAGTTTTATGAAGACGAACTTAAACAAAAATTGCCACCAAATATGTTTTGGTAGCAAAATGGTGTCAAAAGGGCAATTGTCACCATTTTGCCACCAAATATTTTTTGGTAGAAAATGGTGTCAAAAGGGGAATTGTCACCATTTTGCCACCAATATATGTTGTGAAAAAAGCCTCTGTACACGCAAGTCATAATCACGCAAGTTATGTTAGCAAAATGGTGTCAAAAGGACAATTGTCACCATTTTACCACCAAAATATGAATGGCGTCAAAAGGCAATTGTCACTATTTTGCCACCAAATATGTTGTGAAAAAATAATCACGCAAGTTATATTACATAATCACGCAAGTTTTACGAAGACGAACTTAAAAAAAGTTTTGCCACCAAATATGTTTTGGTAGAAAAAATGGTGTCAAAAGGACAATTATCACCATTTTGCCACCAAATATGTTTTGGTAGAAAATTGGTATCAAAATGGCAATTGTCACCATTTTGCCACCAAATATGTTGTAAAAAAAATGTAGAGGTCATAATCACGCAAGTTATACATTATAAGCTTTATTTCATAAGTAATTGTCACCATTTTACCACCAAATATGTTGTGAAAAATGTACAGGTAGCTTTATTTCATAAGCAATTGTCACCATTTTGCCACCAATATGTTTTGGTAGCAAAATGGTGTCAAAACGGCAATTGTCGCCATTTTGCCACCAAATACAATAATCACGCAAACGTCACGTGGACGCATAGTCGAGTTTTAAAAAAAAGTTTTTTAACTTCAAAAAATGTATAGCAATACTGTACTCGAATTAAAGAGAATTAAATGCTCTTTTTATGGTATAATTTTTTTTAAATAATGTCGTATAAAAAAGTTATCGACGTTTAAAAAATGGGGGGGAGGGGAACTTGAAAAAAGTGATATACCAGTTTTACCCACAGCTCTCTTCACGCTTAGAATTTTCTTTTTATTTTTGCAATAGATCTGGACTAAATCTAAACCATTGATTTCTTAGATTAATGGCCTAGATGTCTTCGCACACTTCGCACGGAAATAACACTTTGTATTTGAACTTTCACCTTTTAATATGTTAGTGAAACATATAAAATGTGAAAAGTTGGTTAAACAAGTCGAAACAGTTAGTTTGACTTTTGTTGACTTGTCGGGTTACATGAAGATTATAACATATTATGATGTTTTGTGATACTTGGAAACTTATTAAAATAGTGGTTTATCGTAATAGATGACAAATTATATAAATGGTTTTGTCATAAAATTGATTTCACAAAAACACATAAGTGTTAGTTGACATTATTAGAATTTGGAGTAAACAAAGTGTTTGGAGATTTGAAATAATTACTTTGGTGCCATAATGGTTAACTTTGATAAATTTGATGTTATATATGTTAACTGGTTCGTTTAAACAAAAAAAATGGTATTTTTTAACGTGTATATCTATATACGATTGTATATTTATATACACTAAACACTTTACAAAAATTTACCTAAACTAATTTAGGTAAATAAAACGTGTTTTAGCCTAAATATACAAAATTGGAAGATACACAATTGGGCCTTATAATGGTTATTGGGCCAAATAAACCCAGGTTGGCCCATAACGAGTCCAAACGATGTTAAATGCCATTTTCATAACTTGTTGGGTTAAATCACTACTACAAAAACTGGCTTTCTTGACGTGCATTGCGCGTCAAGAAAGGGCCTTCTTGACACGCAAATGCGCGTCAAGGATGCGGGGGTCAAGAAGCTTCTTGACGCGCAAAATGCGTGTCAAGAAGCTCTTGACGCGCAAACGATGACGCGCATTTTATGACGCGCAATGCGTGTCATAAAATGCACGTCAAGGAAGCCCCAGTCATAAATAGAGATGACACGCATTTTTGCGCGTCAAGAATTTTAATTTTTAATAAAAAAAATATTTTTCTAAAATCACTAGTTTCCACATTAAATGACAACTAGCCTCATAATACAAAAATAAAATAGATTTATAAAAAAAAATAATGCATTTCATATATATAACAAATATTACAAAGTTAATATGAGTTTACAAATTAAATGGATTCAATCCAAACCTCAAACCAAACCTAAGATCGCTATTATTCCAAATCATCAACTTAATAGCTTCTTCACGTCCGAGGTATTGTATCCAGCGCCTCACCATAGCAGCAATTTATGTGAAGAAGTCAAGCCATTTACCTACAATTACAAACACACACATACATATTTATCATCCTTGTTTTGCTCTCAGTTTCAAGCCCTATAATTTAATATCACACAACCAGCTTGGCCCGTCAATTTTTCACTAGTTGTCAACTGTGTAAACTAAACAATTTGCCACTATGAGAAAAGTACCCTAAAGCAATTTGGGCCGAATTCCTAAATTTGCAGTAATGGCATCTTTGTTTTGTATTATAGTTCTATGGATACATAAAAAAAATCAATCTCTTGAGATGCTAGTGCATGTAATCATAGCCATGCTAGACAACTGAAACAATTAAACTAAAAATAAGATAAAACTTTCAAAAAGAAATAGATTTTTGAAAAGGGAAACAAAAACATACTATTTCCAGATAGGGGGCAGCTTCTTGGTTTTCTTGTAGTAGCGAGCAAGGCAGTGAATCCTGCTCTCAACAAGAATTAGCCTGAATTTGGAATCCTTGTCCTTCCTGTTCCTCTCTAAGTGCTTCCGGATAGCAACTGCTTTCTTAATGAGGTGATACAAATCCTCAGGAATATCAGGAGCAAGCCCTATTATTAACCCGATAACAAAAGGTTACCAAATGGGGACTTCTTAGTCTTCTTGTTTTTGACACAAGAAACATTAGCTAAAAAATGACCAGTAAGAAATAAGGGTGGTACCATGCGCCTTCAATATACGAAGAATCTTGCTTCCAGTTACACTGTTCACCTGAGCAATCCCATGGGAATCACGAAGAATAACACCGATTTGGGACGGTGTGAGACCCTTCTTGGCAAACTTGCATATGTTGTCCTCAACCTGATGAATTAACAAATTAGAACAAACTTATTACTTGCCTACTAAACTCGATACTAGCCATACGAAGCTATCAGAATGTGCAATCTGGTAAATATTATCAACAGCAAATAACCAAAAGTTGTATAGGACCTAATCATCTCCAAGAGTGGCAATGTATATAGTCAATTAACAGATTCTTTTATCGTTATAACTACCACTATGATGAAACAAATCCCAAAACACCTAATCCTTTAGGGCCTATTACTTCCCACTTTTCTATTGGTTTTAGACATGCAGCAAATAATTAACAATTCTTCGCATTGAAAACCTATTTTAGGTGCTTCAAGGTAATAAAAGCAGCAATGGTGATATTCTTACATCCTGAGATGAAATCTTCAGCCAGCTTGGCGGGCTCCTCTTGGAACAGCAAGAAGCACATTGTTTTAAAATGTTAAAGAACTTGAAGCACAGAAGGATACAACATGTAACATAATATTCAACTCCACCTCAAGAAAAACTCCCACTTTTATTTTACTATATTTTTACAGAAAAAGATTCTTAAAAAACATAAACACAAAATGCTACAGACATGGTAGAAGGAAAACAAAGGAGACAAATTGGGGAATACCTGCGAGGTTGTTGCTTCCAATTGACCACCTAGAACACCAAAGATTCACCATCAAATATAAAGTATAAGTCACTAAACTACATGTCCTCAATCGATCCCAAATATGAAGTATAAGTCACAAAGGCAATCGGAGAACCAAACATGTGAAAAAATCACAATCACCTGCATGATCATCAACCTACTAAAACTCACCAACATAACCTGCATAATCTGGGAAAAAATCACAATCACCTTAATCTAGTAAAAAGAAAAAAGAATGTTCCAAAAATTATAAAATGGTGAACTGAACTACTGGCAGACCATGCCTTTACATAAATATAAGAAACTTAAATAGTTAGATATCTATTTAAAAGATAAAGAAATCTTAGCAATAATAATTTATGTTGTCGTACCAAAATAAGCATTCAATTCCACCAAAATCTTACATGATCCATGATCATCAACCTACTAAAACTCACCAACATAACCTGCATAATCTGGGAAAAAATCACAATCACCTTAATCTAGTAAAAAGAAAAAAGAATGTTCCAAAAATTATAAAATAACAGCTGAAAACATTTCTACCTATAAATAGACCTGTTAAAAAATCATTTGAACTGAAGTTAAGAGTCAAGGATAAATATTTTGAAGTAGAATTTCATGTTAATTGAAGTGCAAATTAGAAATCTTTGAGCTTTAGTTTATTTTCAGTTGAGGTAACTTATCCAAACATGTATTATAGTGTCATTTACTATATTTATATAAGTCAAAAACATTTTTACCTATTTATAATGTTGTTAGAAAATAAAGCCCATTGTTAGAAAAAGTTTACCTCACAATTTATTGTTAGAGCGCTTTGGCCATAACCCAAACCATCCATTCGATCCATGTACATGATGTCTCCCTGTTATGAATTCTGTTTAATGATTAGATCAGTAAGCAATTTGGTACAAATTTGTAAGGGAAAATGTGATGAATGTCATATAAGGAGCTAAATAATTGAAAATCTACTATTAAATTAAAATGAGCTCAAAACTGATTCAAAAGTCATATGCACATTTGAGACCATTATGATTGAAGTTGGATATCATTTAGTTTAAATAAGAACTAAAGATCCACAATTAAATTGTTTGCTGATGTATTTGTTAAAGTTAAACCCAATAAATTGAACTTGAGTTATGACCAAATACACAAATTAAAAAGAACGCTGAACGCTGTGAACATATGAAAAGTGAAAACAGGAAAAATATGGCACCTAGAAATCAAATTTCCAAACCTATATAGCAATATATCTTACTAACAAACTCCTAAGTTTGGTTTTAATAATGTTGCTACATTCAAATTAACCATTTGAAAGACTTTCTCTACAAAACATGTATTTAACTAATCGCCAACTTACGATTAAGAAGGATATATTTTAAACATGATATACAAATTTGACCCATTAAAACAGCCACACAAAACTCTCAAGAAGCATAAACAAAATTCACCAAATTCAAGTAAATCTCTTCAAATCAAAGAGGGAAGTGATGAAATAAAAATGTGCATAATGGGTCATAAGGTAGTACCAAGTGTGCAATAATGGGTCATAACTTCTAAAATAGACAAACAGGAAATTGGGATTTACCTTCTCCAGTCGCAATATGAGTCGGGATCTTCGGAAGTCGGAACGAACTTTATACGAAAAGAAACTCATGATTAACAAATTCATATGCTCAAATCATACAGATGTAACTTTTTTATTGATTGAAAGTTAAATGCATTTAAAGAAGTTACTAAACCTACTTAAAACAGATTTGTAGATGTCTTTGGGTAGCAAGGGAGAAATATAACAAACATTATAAGTTTGTTCCAAAGATTTAACTAACATCACAGATCAATTGTTCATATAATAAGGATATAATCTTCACTTTTTTATCATACATGAAGCCATTGGAAGATGATGAATTAGAAACTGAAAAACAAAAGCCATATGAAACCTTAGACTATATATGGTGACATCACAGATCAATCATTCATATAATAAGGAACATAAAATTCACCAAAGATTCATAGACTCACATCTTAACTTTATTGTGCTAAACATCATGTATTATCACCAAGTTCAGTATGACAAATTGAAACACTACTAAACTAATAAGTTCTAATTTAATACCATCACTCTACAACCACAGTCAATTTCATTATCACCAAAATGTAAACCGTTCGATTTCAATTTTCAACACTGAATTCAATTTCTACAATTCCGTGTGTGTAATTGAGATCAGAAACGATGAACTACAAATAAACGAAGCAAGAGGTCAACGTATAACGTCAATCAAACACAGCGAACGCCATCAACAATCTATTTCCCTAATTAGGATCGGATTACAGATTAAACACACAAATTACATAATTTATCATGAAAAATTTCCGATTTAGGTTGAACTATAAACAAGAAGTACCAGAAATTGGAACAAACTGAGATCCACAACGAACAATAAGCATCAATCGTATAACAAGAAGACTGAATTCAAACAAAAAGAAGATCTGATGGACGACATAGGTACCTGCGAGCGGGCGGACTGAAGTCTGATGGATCCGAGCGGGCGGTCAGATGAGGCAGCGGCGTCGCCGGCTGGAGGGAGGCGGCGGCGACGCGAGCGGCTGTCGCCGGTCGGAGTTGAGACGAGAAGGGGAGAGATCGCCGGAGATGGTCTGTGGAGATTAGGGCAAAAATGCCAGCGGGTGACGAGCAGAACGGTGGAGTCAATCGGGTGAGAATCGGGTGAGCGATCTGAAGACGGAGATCCGTAGCCACTTTCTTGAGTGAAAGTGTGTGTGAGGGAGAATGGAGCAGAGAATGGAGAGAATGGAGGAGACGGGTGTGGGGGAAAGGCTGAAAATTGAAAATTAGGGCAAATTATTGGGGGGAAAATTGGAGCCAAAAATTAAAAGACGACACTTTCTTCTTGACACGCGGTTTTTATATGTCGTCCGTGTTTTTTTTTTTTGAAATATGACAGAAATTCTTGACACTCAAAAATGCGCGTCATGAATTCTTAAGAATTACCTATAAATGACATTTTATTTTGACACTTCAGTTTTTGCACGTCAAGAATTATCGAGTGTCATCGTTCGCGTGTCAAGGAAAGCAGTTTTTGTAGTAGTGAATAATATCAACCGACACAAAAAAATAATATTTGGTTTCTAAAACCGACACGAAACATGAAAAATGTATTTTTAGAGTTATAATATTCAAATGTGTTATTTTTTGTTGTTTGGCTAACTCTTGGAAAATACATAAGTACAAATATATTAAATATATTCATTTTATTACACGACGGTAAAAGAGCCAAGGAGAGTCGGGTCAATGTGACTTTTGGCCCGAAATCCGAAAGTCAACTTTGGGATTACAAGTGGTCACAAATTTCATACATAGGAAATATAGTTTATATATATATATATATATATATATATATATATATATATATATATATATATAGGGTTAGGATCCTGCGAAAACACATCTTTTTGTTAAAACTGCGAAAACACATATTAAAACTCACGTAACTTTTTCATACGTTAACGATTTTTCATAAAATTTGTGTCAAAAGTCTTAGAATTACGTTATCTTTAAACCTGGAGCAAAATATTACAAAAAAAAACTGAACGTTTTTTTTCCCGTGTGATGCACATGTGCATCATATAATTAAAAAAAGTTATAAAATGCAATTTTTTCTTTAAAACTAAAGATAACACAACTATAAGATTTAGGGTGCAATTTCTTTTTAAACTATTAATGTATATCACATGTATGAACGTTTTTTTTGGTATGATACACATGTGCATCATTCAATATAAACGCAAAAAAATGATGAAAATATATGACATATGGTGCGACTAAGAAAAAAAAATATTAACTCATACTAAAAGTATGAGTTTTTTTTGTGATGCACATGTGCACCACACAAAAAAAATATTTAAAAAAATAAAAAAAGCGTTGAGTTTTTTAAAACTTTTATAGGATTAAAGATAATATAATTTTAAGACTTTTGGTAGAAATTTTAAAAAAAAAATATTAACGTATGAAAAAGTTATGTAGGTTTTAAGATTTGTTTACGCAGTTCTCACAAAAAAGGGTGTTTTCGCAGGATCCTTCCCCTATATATATATATATATA